>CM021104.1:671354098-671368986 GCA_007115665.2 Sequoiadendron giganteum
TGTTTAAATTTTATGTACGTAATACACTTGTGCCTTTGACTTTAGCAAAAGGATTGCTTAGTTTATACTTGATTCATTTGTATTGTTTGATAGTTTTGCACTACATATAGTTTTGGTATACAAACATGTCTTTGGACTATCAAAAATTTGATTGATTGAGTTGTTAATTTACTTAGCTTATTCTTGGTTTTGATTGGTTGAGTTGTTTATTATGATTTTTGATGTTGGAGGTTTTGAATGACAATTGGTTTCAAAGACACCCAAATAGGAATGATGAGGTAATGAGCTTGATTTTTGAGTTGATTAGGTTGTTTTCATCTAGGTTTTGAAGCTTGAGGAATTTGGAGTAAAAGGATCAAACACTAAAAATATATGTTATTTACGAGATTTAAATTATGCAACCAAACTTGTGAATGTTATGGTCCCATGCATTGGTGTCGAGACTATTGTAATTGGTGGTGGATACATAGGCATGGAATGTGCTGCAACATGAGTTACCAATAAAATACATGTAACAATGGTGTTTCCAGAGAAACACTTAAGTAATATTTCTTTCTTTCCTATCCATCATGTATATACTTACTTTCAACTTTCTCCATTTTATATGCATGTAATAATGGTCTTTCCAGAGAAACATAGAAGCAAGATTTCTTTCATATCAATATTGTATATATATAGTTTAATTTTTTCTTCTTCATATTATTGTAAAATACCACATGTTGATGATTCTTAACAATCACAAAGTATTTATCAGTATTTATGATTCCCATTTTTAATGCATGTTGATTCACTATTCATTAGTACATTTGGGTTTATAACATAGTGCAATGATGGTGATAGAATAATCCTTACAATTTTTTTATTTTTAATAAATATTGGAGACTCGCCTTCCTTAGAGCCATTATTTCAGTGGCTTGGTTATTTACATCAGAGTTAGCAGCTTTCTACGAGGACTACTATAGGAGTAAAGGTGTCCAGTTCATTAAGGGAGATATATGTCATCTTTTGAAAGGGATTCAAAGGGTAAGGTAATAAATTTGATTATTATCACCACATTTTAGATTCATTTTATTAGCCATAAGTCCCAATATAATGGGGCAAAAAAGGTCACACTTATATTTTTTGGTTTTGAACTGACTTATTCATCTGTTGCACACACAAAATGTCATGTGTAAATATAGCTAGTATCAATCTAATAGTCATTTTCTTTGAAAATCTCCAATAATGAATACATTTATAACTTGAAAGTAGAGTTTAATATGTTTGTATTATGGTCTAACATGGAGAACATTTTGGAACCTATGATAGTGAAAGATGGTTTAGCCATTGCATGGTATTAGCACAAAATTTCAGGTTCATTTACTTTGTCATATATAACTTCAAGTTGTGTTTTAAACTAGCAATCTGCAATGTCACCATATTTACCCAAGGGAATTTTCTAAGTAGTTTGATTGAATTTTAGTTGCTTTCTTTAGTTATTTTAAATAAATGTTTAGAAATTTAATTTCCAAGTTTGAATATAATAGGAAATTTTAAAGGTTTAAATAATCTCCTTGTCTGTTGACAATCTATAACAACTGCAGGACTTAAAAATAAAATATTGTCATAGTTTAAATAACCTCCTTCATTTCATTAGCAACCTATCATATTTGCAACACAACACTTGAACATAGAAGGGTGTGGACATTTAAATAATCTCCCTGATTCGTTTGGCAACCTGTCACAACTACAACACTTGAACATAGAAGGGTGTGGATGTTTAAATAATCTCCTTGATTCAACTAGCAACTAGTCACAACTACAACACTTGAAAATGGTAGGGTGTATAGATTTCAATAGCCTCCTTGATTCATTGGCAACCTGTCACAGTTGTGCAACACTTGAACATAGAAGGATGTAAAATTTTAAATAACCACAAGGTCCTGATTCCATTGAAAATAGAATGTTAGGATGTGTTCCAGATTGCTTCATTAATTCAAATATTTTGAGAGGTTCCTTGCAAAATCCATTTTTTGCACATTCTATACTCAATCATTCCATTCCGTGAGATGACATCTCTTTGAGGAATTTTGTCAAACAATTCAGGTTTTTTTTCTATGATTCCACATCTTGCATATATGTCTGCCAGAGCATATCCAACTATAAAATCTGACAAAAATTTCCCTACCATTATGCTTTGATGCATGTTCATAGCCCATCCCAAAGCCTCCCATTTTGGCATAAGCAGGGAGGACTCTGGAAAAAAATTGGCTTTATACCTGCCAATTGCAATCATTTGAAAGTTTTAAAATCATTTTCATTAAACAATTTTCTGGAAAACCTACAATCATTGCATTCCATGAGATGGCATCTCTTTGAGGTATTTTGTCAAATAGTTCACGTACCTTTCTTTCACTTCCACATTTTTCATGCATATCTACCATAGCATTTCCAACCATAATATCTAATAGAAATTCACCTTTTTTTATGCTCTAATTTGATGGATGTACATACCATGTCCAAAGCTCCCATTTTATTACAGGCAGGTAGTATGCTGCCAAAGGTTGTGGAATCTAGCTTTACACCTACCAATTACATTTTCTTGAAAGTTTATAAACCCTTTTTAGCAAATCCATTTTGTTCATATCCTATAATATTCCAATCCATAGACCACATTTTTTATAGGGATACTACCGTTTATTCTCTATGCATTATTTCAAAGATCCTATTTTGGTACACATAGGGAGGATGTTGGAAAAGGTTGTGGAATTTGGCTTTACACTTGTGAATTATATTTTCTTGAAATTTTTTAAAGCCTTTCCACCAAATTCATTTTGTGCATGTCTATTGTAGATTTCCTTAAGCTATATGATAAAGGTGTACATACAATTTGAGATCAATAGATAAGCTGAGACATGTAATGTTGATTTGATTTACATTTTACTTAAGATATAATTTTGTTGCGTTGCTGAATTTCATAGTTCAATAATTGGGATTCTCAACGATCTTGTATACACAAAGTGTATGTGATAGAAAGAAATTAGGTAGTCATTTCAATTAGTTTGACAATTTGAATGATCTTCAGTTCATAAGTACATAGTGATAAGTTTTGAATAATAATATAATTTCTTGTTGCATTTATCATAGAAAAAAATGCCTCTCTTGATTGTAGCAAAGGATGTAGAGAGCGAAGCATTGGCTACTTTGATCTTTGAAATTGATGATTTTTGTAATAAATTGATAATTTTTGAAGTTTCTTTTTCTTTCTTAGATGTTGAGTCTAATTAATAGGTTTAATGTTGTGTTGCAACTTATAGGTGAGTATGTTGATATGATAAAGGCTAGCATTGTTGATCCTCTAAAAGTTATCAGAATTGTATTAATTGATGCAGAAAGGTAAAAGTATTTATCTTTATTATAATTAGTGGAACTTGCAACTATAATATCTGATAAAAATATACTTCAAAATATAATTTTTATGGATGTTCATATCCTCATCCAAAGCTCCGGTTCTTTCAAGTGTATCAATTGCAAATTTACAATCAATAATCAAGCTATTGATCAGTTGTTCAGGAATAAGGCAGTTGTATATAACTAATTGAATATTATCTATTTGTTTGTTGTCTTGCATGAATTCATCTTTTTTAAAATTGTAAGAGATAACTAGGAAACATTATATGTAGCACCTAGGTTTAGGGTGCCATAATTTGAAAAGGAAAAGAAAATGTTTGAATTTTATCCTTTGTATTACTTGACTTTTCTGAGTTTTTGATGTGCAAATTTTGAAACCTTATTTTCAGGTTGCAACTCCAAATTGGAGAAGTGAAAGGTGAATACAAGTGAGGAAGAGTTTGGAGGAGCCAAAACCAATAGCGGCAGGAAAGATGAGGATTTGCAAGGGGATTAAATGGGTCGAGCCCCTAGAGGAGGTCGCTGCCCTTCCAAAAGGACTGTAGTTAAGGAAAGGGAAAATGATATAAGTATATGAAGATATGAGTATTCAGATTATACAGTATATGTAAGTTTTATAGTGTAACTAAGACTTTGAATGTAACCAATGAGATTTTGATTTGCAAATGAGGCTTAATGAAGTAAATTTTTAGAGTGATTTTTTCTCCACTCATAAATACTATGTTGTGGCTTCTCTTGATTTGTAATCTATTTTTTTTTTATGTCTAATCAATAATATTTGTTCAAGCATTTTAGTCTTAATTTCATGATGTTTCTTCAACATTTGAATATCTATGATACTTGAATTTTAGATGCATAAATTTTAAAGAATTAGTTAAGTTAGATTTGATTTGTAATGACTAAAGTAATGACTAAATATATAACTAAATTAATAACTAAATACATAAATAAATACATGACTAAATATATGACTAAATTAATGACTAAAGTAATGACTAAATATATGACTAAAGTAATGACTAAATTAATGACTAAATTAATGACTAAATATATGACTAAATTAATGAATAAATATATGACTAAAGTAATGACTACCATGACTAAATAAATGACTAGTTAACAATAATTAATTACTAAATTAATGACTAAATATATGACTAAATAAATCACTACCATGACTAAATTAATGACTAAAATGATGACTAAATCAATGACCAAATCAATGACTAAAATCAATGACTAAATAAATGACTACAAATAAACCACTAATAGTCACGTGACTAAAGTTAGTCATTTATATGCAATTTTTAGTATTTTATTTAGTCATATATTGTTGTTTGTGTACTAGTGTCTTGTGTGGGATGGATGGAGACCTAGGTGGAAAAGCTTCAAAGACTATCTAAGTAATGTTTTTTAAGAGAAAACAAACAACATGGTTGGGATGCTGCTATTGATCAACTTATGAAACAAATTGGAAATCTTGATTTGTTTTCAAGAAAAAAAAAGGATGAATGGATCTAGACAAAAACCTCTAGTAGTAGTTTTACGGTCAAATATGCTTATGACTCAATGATGTGCTAACTATGATCTTGGGATCATTTGACTAGCTTAAGGTTTGGAGGAAGAAACTCATCCCATAAATTAATTTCTTTTGGTGGATATTTATTCATGGTAAGATCCTCACGATTGAAAACCTTAAGAAAAGAGGTTGGTACCTTGTAAATAGATGTAGCCTCTGTAATGAAGAAGATGAAACTATCATGCATCTATTTTTTCAATTTTCTTATGCCCAAGAAGTCTAGGGATTTTTTCTTAACACTCTGAAGGTGGAGTGGGTTTTCCCTGCTAATATCCAATTGTTTGTGGAAGGATGGAGATTTTTCCCTTTCTCCCACAAGATAATTTGTGATCTATGGAGAAACATTCCCCCATTTTTGAATTGGGATTTGTGGAAGGAGAGGAATAATAGAGTGTTTAGGGGGACTGCAAGAACTAGTAAGGAGTTATGCTTAATTGTGAAAATACAAATACATGAAAACATGGAAAGTTGTAAGTATAGGAAGGCTAAGAAATAGTCAACTCGGTAGGAGTTAAGCATAAAAAAACAATGGGATCTCTCTCATGACTTAAATAATGCCAATTGGTTAAAATAAATTATAAGAAGGAGCACAATTTGGATTCCCTCAAACCTAGGATGGGTGAAATGCAACATTGATGGTTGCTTGAAGGGGAATCCTAGACAAGCTACAACTGGTGGAGTGATCAGAAATGATAAGGGAGCCTATGTGATTGGATACAATAAAGGTTTAGGAACAACCATGAATAACTTTGTTGAGGCTTCGACTATTTGGATAGGAGCTAGAATTCTCAGGGAAAGGGGATATAATAAGGCTATTATGGAAGGAGACTCTAAAATGATAGTAGACTATCTCAATAGTAAGGAAAATATTCCTTGGGAAATTAAAGATATGTTGGAATACTATAAAATAAATTTGTAAGAGATTCAATGTGTTAAAATTTTCCACTCATTAAGGGAAAGAAATAGGGTGGCGGATGTAATAGCCAACCTTGGCATAAATGAAGAAACTTTAATAAATTGGGACTTCAATGATTGTCCTAATTAATTTAAGGAGGTCCTAGGAAAATATAGACTTGGGGAGAAATACTCAAAAATGGTCTACAAGGAGGGATTGCTTAATTATTAAAATGAGTGGCAAGATGAGTTCAAGATAAAGGAGATGTCGACCTCATGGATGAAAGCTAGCATGCTGAGTGGAAGGTGGTGGAGGAATATTTTTAAAAGATTTCTAAATATTGATAAATGGATTTGCAATCGTGCAAAAGTACATTCAGATGACAAGGATGAGTACCGAGAAAGGAAAAATTTAAACCAGGACATAAATAGCATGTGGTGTAATTGGTAGATTGATCTCCAATGTGATAGATGGAGGTGCACTGAAAACAATAAAAAAAGGTTGAATAAGACAAATACTATCATTGTTAGAAAGGAAGGCAGAGCTCCTGAAAGCAATAATGATTACTAGCAAAAAGGTGATAATCATGGAGTGAATTTGTTTATAAATTATAGAAAGAACCCTAAGTTGTTTAATTCAAAAAATGAATAGTCATAGAGTTTCCATTACAACTAAGTGTGTGGAGTTACTAGTTGCAATTGTTGTGGACACTGAAGGTAATAGGAGTGAATCCCTTCTTATTCCCAATAACTACCATAGCTCTTATAATAATATGGGAGGCCCCAAAAAGCATACTGAGCCGCACAAATTTGACTCACTTCACAACAATGGGGAGCTCTGGAGTCTTTTCGAATAGGCAAGTTTTATTCTATTTTTTTCTGTTATGGAGGGCTATAATGAGAGACTTAGCTACAAGTTTTCTAATGCTTGGAGAGATGATGAAGTTACTGTGTGAGGGCTTCAATTTAAGGTGGATGCTAAGTTGATTTCTGAAGCAACGGGTTTGGCGTGTGAAGGCACGAAGGTTGCAAAGGTTAGCAATGGTAAGTATCAAGATTATTTCAAAAATATTTTTATAGGAAAAGAAAAACCAGAAATATTTCAAAATGAGTATTCTAGGGTTAAGTTGCCTCCTCCATATCACAATGTCTGCTTTATCATTATGAAATATTTTACTCTTGAAGGTTGATACCAGTCAGTTCATGGTTATCACTTCCCCATTCTCAACCACATTAGGCAAAAGGAAAAAATTGACGTACCTTTCTTCTTATTCTCCTTCCTAAGCCAAATTATTAGTCATGGTGCCAATCTTCCTTTACATTAGGTCCTAAAAAGAGCCATCTATAAATTTGTGATTTCTAGGACTCCACAAAAAAATCTAGTTCTGAAAATGATTTAAAACCCCAAACCTCAAAGCTCAGTGAAAATTGAGCTTCTCGAAGACCACCCCTCCCTAATGCCTAAAAAATATAGCAAGAAATCCCAAAGCCCTGATACTGCAATATGGATGGACTTACTTATGGTCACTCCGGAAAAAAGAAAAGATATCTCGATGGAGTTAGGAACTAAAAAAGGGAGATTGATATTGAGTGAATTGGGTGAAGAGGTGGACACTATAACTATTCCTAATGACAATGATATGGAAGGTTTAAACTAGGGTGGTATAAGGTCTAAAAGATTGGCTATGGTAGCATCAAAATGATAGGAGAAGAAGAAAAATAAATACAGCTTGAAGAAAAAAAGAACCCAAAGCCTTATGGAAAGTATTGAGAAAAAAATGAAGAGGAGAATGATTCCTCAAGTGAATAAATTCCAGACAATCTCAGTGGAGACTCGACTGAAGAAGAGGAATTAGTGGCTAAAAGCAAGGAAGGTAAGGGTGATTAGGATAGGGAGGATTCGCAGCATGAGATTGTTCGGGATGAGGAGGAAGCAAATGTAATGGAAAATCAAGATGGGGTCGAGAATACCAACAAAGAGGAAATTTTATTTGAAAGGGATGAGAACAAGAGATGTAAAAGACTAGAAGAGAGGATACAAATTCTGGAGTAGATGTTACTAGAGATGACGGGGGACAACAAACTCCAAGCCCTGGAAGGTCCGATTAATGGAATAATGGAGGAAATATTTAAGCATTTGGAGAAAGATATTAAATCAAAAGGAAATGTTCACATAATTCAAACCCTTGAAGAAGTAGTTAAGAATGTGTGCATGGTGGTTGATGCTATGATGAATAAAGTAGTTATGGCTACTGTCTTCGGGATGGGGAAAATCAAAAAACACCAAAAGAAGAAAGTGACGAGTGATGGAAAGGACTTAGCTGGTAAGATGGAGTTGAAGGAAACTATGCATGACATTGTTGAAGATCTGGTCAAAGCTTGGAATTTTATCGAGGATGCATAACATGGTTTCTTTATTGTGCTAATTTCTTTTGTTTTTTTATGCTTATTTCTATGATGTTTAATTGGACTTTTTCTACTGGTCATGGTCATGGGTTCCTGAACTTAAATTTATGTAATGTTGTATATACTTTAAGTAGGAACATTATGATTGATGTTTATAAGTATTGTAGATGGATTGGGAAGGGTGTTATTGATGATAGTTTTTGGTTTCTTTATTCATATGGTAGAATTGATATGTTTGATCAGAAAGGGATTGGTCAAGAATTTTGGTTGAGGGAATAGGAAGTTTGGTGGGCTTCCTATTTTATTGTTGCTCACCACCTGCTGATTTTTCATGATGGACTTTTTGTTTGGGTCAAGGTCCTTTTCCCTGCTTAATTAATCAAAAATAATTAAGGAAATGGTAAACAAGTGAGGCACAATCATATCATGAAAGTCATGTCTAGGAAGTCATATTCTTCATATCAGTATGCAACAATGCCACAAAGGAAGGATATAGTCAAATCAAATACAAAACAACAGGCAACTCTAAAGGAGATTTTTTGACAAAAAAGTGAAGAGAAAATACAAAGTCATTATGGCTATAGTAGGATAGAGTTTGGAGTTTGAAAATTTTGAAAATCATGATTATAAGGATAGTATTCTTTCATTTTAGTTGTTCAAATATGAGAAGACATAAAGGATAGTGACTTCAAGCTATTTCAAAGGATAGTGATCACATTACATTGCACATCTTTAAAACTCAAAGTCCATTACTTCACATTGCATAACTAATGTAAGAAAATGTTTATAGATGAAAAAATTACAATTACAATCTAATATTTTTGAAAGTCAACCTAAGTGCAACTCTTATGTAATTAATTCACATTACATAACTAATAACTAGGAGCAACTGCTAATCGCATTTTATTTGAACATTGGATTCCATGAGACCACATTGGTTTGAGGCATTCCCTTGAGCCAGTTTTTCAAATCATCTATATAAGTTTACATGAATTCATCTATTATGTCATTAGTTTCAAAAAAAATCTTTAAACTCCTAAAAATTAAACTTTATATGCAAATTACATCTAATTCAATGTCGAATTCTATGCATAACAATCAAGATTAATAAAATCATCAAATGAATGGTCTATATTGTGAAAACAAATTAAAAAAAACTCAATATAAACATGTAGCTAAAATGAAAATTAGTGAACTCCACTATCCATGATGGAAATGGAATTCATAGGCAATTTTTTGTTAAGTTGATATCCTCTAAATAAGTTTACATGAATTCTTCTAAATTATGTGATGTCTTTAATTTTTTTTTTTCAAACTCCTAAAAATTAAACTTTTTTATGCAAATTCCATCTAATTCAATGTTGAATTGTATGTAAAACTTTTATGATTAATAAAATCATGAAAGGAATGGTTTGTATTGTCAAAAATAAACATTTCAATTGTACCAAAATGAATATATTACTTGAGATAATGAAAAATCATGTAGAAACTTCAAAGTTTCTTCTTCTACTTTGTCTAGCATGCAAATTGGTGTAAAAAGGTGATGGATCAAGCTTAATTTGTTACAAAAAAAGTCAACTACATAAAAAGGAATTTTTGAGTTAGATAAATCATAGAACTAGACAAATGTAGAGAATTGTGGGTTTGAATCATCAACTTCTTTTTTACCATTTTTGGAAAAGGAACATTTGATGCTCACCAAATTTGGTGAGTTCAAAATATGACGCAAAATGTGGTAGATTGTTAGGACTTTAATATTTAGAACAAGAATAACTAAGAACACACCATTTAACTAAATTTGGGTATAAGTAAAGATGACACATGGGTATGTGCAGGATCATGATGGGCCAAAAAGTGGCGATATGTAAGTGATGTGATGCACCATGTGGCTGACGACTTTTTTTTTACCCAAAATTAATGAAACGAAAAGGGTTTTTAAAAAAGATTCTAAGATTTCCAAAAATCTAAATTATGCTTTACTTTGAATTTAATAAATAATTATTATTCATTTTTTATTTTAATTATGACTAAAGTCTTGATTGATAGGTTGATAGAAAAAAATCTATATCTTTCAAATGGTATCACATTTTTTGAATCCAAAACATGTGTCAGATTCTATGCTTCACATAATATAGGATTAAATAAAAAAACATATTAAATTTCATAAATTTTTGACCAAGTTAAGGTGGTCAGACATATGAGTTTTTTATATTTTTTAGAAGTTACAATAAAAAAAATCATAATTAATTATTTACTTGGAAAAAAATTACAAAAAAATATGCATCACATCGAGACATGAGTCCTCTACTTATATCTAAAATATTATAAAAAAATATTAACATTTTATTGTGGTTAGGGTGGTAAGACAACCACCTACTTTTTTTTTTCTTGAAATTTAAGTACTACTGCATTGAAATTTCAATTTTTCACCAAATAGAATTTTTTTTTTTAAAAAAAAAAAATTGTAGTTTAGAAACTAAATTCAATTTTCTAAAGATTCTATTGTAACATATTTTTGAAATAATATAGATTACTTATTCAAATTTTTACGTCAAGTTGCCTAACTCTGATTTTCTAAATTTTCATTGCCACTTAAGTGCCTATTTTTTCCATGATGATCCTGCACATACCCACATTGTTAGGACATGAATATTTTGAAGGATTACGATTAAAAATATCAATTATGATACTTCGAAGACTTGAATAAAGAAGGATTACAATTAAAAATAGATATTATGTCATGATTTGTGATAGAAGATCATAGGTTACATCCTTTGGAGAGTGGGTTAATCATCTAGGGGATGAAAAATGTAAAAGTGGGTTCCAATATGGATCTTTAGAGATATGTGAGCAAAGCCCTCAATCGTATAACTTAAACCCTAATCCCTCTAACGTCAAAACTTAAACCATAAGCCCTAATTTCTCAACCTTAATCCATCAATCCTCAAACCTTAAACCATCAACCCTTAAATCATAATCCCTCAACAATCTACCCTCTACCCTAATCCTTCAACCCTATACCATAAAACCTCAAGCCTACTCCCTTAAACCTCAAAACCTTAAACCCTCAACCCTTCAACCCTTAACCCTTAACCCTTAACCCTTAAACCATAAACCTCCAAACCTCAAAATTTAAACCTAAGAGAGGGAGTGTAAGAGAGGGTTTTGGACTGAGAGAGAGTTGTCTAGGTGGGGTGGGAATGATTGAGACCTAAGAGAGAGAGAGGCTTGAGAGGGAGAGAGAGAGAGTTATCTAGTTAGGGTGGGGGCTTGGGAGGGATATTTTGAGGGAGAGAAAGTGGGAGACACCTGAAAAAGAGAAAGACCCAAGAGGGAGAGAGACAAAGGGAGTGTTGGAGAGGGGGTTGGAGAGAGAGAGATTTGTCTAGGTAGGTCTGGAGGGAGTGAGAATCGAGAGAGAGAGAGAGACTACTACATCATAGAAATAGATTTATCTAGTTAGGATGGGAGGGATATTTTGAGGGAGAGACCTGAGAGACATAACTAAGAGAGAGATAACTAAGAGAGAGATACTTGAGAGAGAGATATGAGAGGGAGAGAGAAAGATAAATACTTGAAAGAGGGTGTTCGAGTGAGTGAGAGAGAGAGAGATAGAAATACCTGAGAAGGTGTGTGAGAGAGGGCATTGAAGTGAGAGAGATTTTTCTAGGTAGGGAAGGAGGGAGTTAGACTTGAGGGAGATAATACTATATCAAAGAAAGAGGCTTATCTAGTTAGGATGGGGGGGAGACACCTAAGAGAGGGAGTGGGGTTGGGAGGGATATTTTGAGGAATATGCCTAAGAGAGAGGGAGTGAGAGAGCATAGTCTAGGTATGGTAAGATGGAGTGAGACTTGAGAGAAAGATAGAATTGAGAGGGAGAGAGAGTTATCTAGTTAGGGTATGGGGAGAGACCTAAGAGAGGGACAAGGGTTGGGAGGGATATTTCGAGAAAGAAACCTAAGAGAGAGGGAGTGGGAGACACCTGAGATATCAGCTGGAGGAGAGAGAGAGAGAGAGAGAGAGAGAGAGAGAGAGAGAGAGAGAGAGAGAGAGGGGGGAGAGAGATAGGGGATTGGATTGAGAGAGATTTATCTAAGTTTAGTGGGAGGGAGTGATACCTAAGAGAGACTACTACATTAGAGAAAGAGGTTTATCTAGTTAGGATGGGAGGGAGAGACCTGAGAGAGGGAGAGGGGGTGGGAGGGATATTTTGAGGTAGAGACCTAAGAGAGAGTGAATGTGAGAGAGGGGATTTGTGTGAGAGAGAGTAGTCTAGGTAGGGTGAGAGGAAGTGAGACCTAATAGAGAGATTTATCTAGTTAGGGTTGGGGGAGAGACTTGAGAGAGGGAGAGGGGTTGGGAAGGATATTTTGAGGGAGAGACCTAAGAGAGAGGGAGTGGGATACACCTGAGAGAGAGATAAAGACATGAGAGAGGGAGGTGGAGTGAGAGAGACAAAGAGAGAAAGACCTAAGAGGGAGAGAGAAAGAGAGGGAGTGTGAGAGATATTTTTCTAGGTAGGGTTGGAGGGAGTGAGAATTGAGAGAGAGAGAATACTACATTAAAGAGAAAGAGGGTTATTTTTTTAGGATGGGATGGAGAGACCTAAGAGAGGGAGAGGGGATGGGAGGGATATTTTAAAGGAGAGACCTAAGAGAGAGGGTTGGAGTGAGAGAGAATAGTCTAGGTAGGGTGGGATGGAGTGAGACCTGAGAGATAGAGACTTGAGAGGGAGAGAGAGAGTTATCTAGTTAGACTAGGGGGAAAGATCCGAGAGAGGGAGATGGGTTGGGAGAGATATTTTGAGGGAGAGATCTGAGAGAGAGGAAGTGGGAGACACCTGAAAAAAATAACTCATAGATAGATACTTGAGAGAGAGAGATGAGAGAGAGAGAAATATAAAGACCTGAGAGATGGAAGTGGAGTGAGAGAGACAAACACTTGAGAGGGAGAGAGATAGAGGGAGTGTGAGAGATGGGATTGGAGTGAGAGATATTTTTCTAGGTAGGGTGGGATGGAGACAGACTACTACATCAAAGAGAGAGGGTTACCTAGTTAGGATGGGATGGAGAGACCTGAGAGAGGGAGAGGGGGTAGGAGAGATATTTTTAGGGAGAGATCTGAGAGAGAGGGACTGTGAGACAAGGGGTTGGAGTGAGAGAGTATTCTAGGTAGGTTGGGAGGGAGTGAGACATGAGAAAGAGAGACTTGAGTGGGAGATATATAGAGTTATCTAGTTAGGGTGTGGGGAGAGACCTTAGAGAAGGAGAGGGATTGGGAGGGATATTTGTATAGAGAGACATGGGAGAGAGGGAGTGGGAGACACCTAAGAGAGAGAGAGATGAGATGGAGAGAGAAATATAAGGATCTAAGACATGAAAAGAGAGAGGGAGTGTGAGAGAGGGGGTTGGAGTGAGAGATATTTTTCTAGGTAGAGTGGTAGAGAGTGAGACTTGAGAGAGATAGATTACTACATCAAAGAAAGAGAGATATCTATTTAGGATGGGAGGGAGAGACTTGAGAGAGGGATAGGGGGTGGGAGGGATATTTTGAGGGAGATACCTGAGAGACGGGGAGTTTGAGAGAGGAGGTTGGAGTGAGAGAGAGTAGTCTAGGTAGGGTGGGAGGGAGGGAGACCTGAGAGAGAGAATTGAGAGGAAGAGAGAGAGTTATCTAGTTAGTATGGGGGAGAGAATTGAGAGAGGGAGAGGGGTTGGGAGGGATATTTTGAGGTAAATACCTAATAGAGAGGGAGTGGGAGACTTTTGAGAAAGAGACTTGAGAGAGAGATACATTTGAGAGAGAGAGAGATGAGAGGGAGAGAGAAAGATAATGACCTAAGAGGAGCTGAGCGAGAGAGAACGATCCAAAGACGGGGAGAGACAGAGAGGGCTGGAAACGAGAGAGACATCCCAGGAGACACGAGAGAGACCACGGAGAAAGAGAGTCATTCCAGGAGGAGACACCAGAGAGGGAGTGGGTGAGAGACCCGGAGAGAGAAGTGAGAGAAGGAGGAGACCCAAGACACAGAGGACAGAAGACCAAAGAGACCCGCAAGAGTGAGTGGAGGACCAAGGAGAGAGGAGGACGCGGAGTGAGGAAAGAGAGGTGGAGGAGACCCAAGAGAGACACACAGAGGAAGAGAGACGACCCACATGGAAGACTGAGAGACGGAGGAAGGAGAAGGACAAGGAGCACACAAGGAGTGGGAGACACCTAGGAAAGAGACTTGAGAGAGAGATACCTTTGAGGGAGAGAGAAATATAAAGACCTGTGAGAGGGAGTTGGAGTGAGAGAGAAATATCTGAGAGGGGGAGAGAGAGGGAGTGTGAGATAGGGGGTTGGAGTGAGAGAGATTTGTCTAGGTAGGGTGGGAGGGAGTGAGATCTGAGAGAGACTATTTTTTGGAGAAAGATAATTATCTAGTTAGGATGGGAGGGAGATAATTTAGAGAGGGAAAGGGGGTGAGAGGGAGATTTTTAGGGAGATGCCTAAGAGAGATGAAATGTGAGAGAGGGGGTTTGATTGAGAGAGAGTAATATAGGTAGGGCTGGAGGATGTGAGACCTAAGAGAGAGAGAGAGACTTGGGAGGAATAGAGATAGTTATCTAGTTTG
>CM021104.1:671369086-671528838 GCA_007115665.2 Sequoiadendron giganteum
AGAGACTATTTTTGGAGAAAGAGAGTTATCTAGTTAGTATGGGAGGGAGATAATTTAGAGAGGGAAAGGGGGTGAGAGGGAGAGACCTGAGAGAGATGAAGTGTGAGAGAGGGGGTTGGAGGTTGTGAGACCTAAGAGATATATTAGGAGTGATAGAGATAGTTATCTCGTTAGGGTGGGGGGTAGAGACCTGCAAGAGTGAGAGGGGTTGGGAGGGATATTTTAAGGGAGAGAGCTAAGAGAGAGGGAGTGTGAGAGAGGACGTTGGAGTGAGAAAGAGAGAGATTTCTAGGTAGGGTGGAATGGAGTGAGACCTGAGAGAGAGATATATACTTGAGAGGGGAAGAGAGAGATTTATCTAGTTATGGTGGGGGGGAAGACTTGAGAGATGGAGTGTGGTTGAGAAGGATATTTAGAGGGAGATACATGAGAGAGGGAGTGGGAGACACCTAGGAAAGAGACTTGAGAGAGAGATACCTTTGAGGGAGAGAGAAATATAAAGACCTGTGAGAGGGAGTTGGAGTGAGAGAGAAATATCTGAGAGGGGGAGAGAGAGGGAGTGTGAGATAGGGGGTTGGAGTGAGAGAGATTTGTCTAGGTAGGGTGGGAGGGAGTGAGATCTGAGAGAGACTATTTTTTGGAGAAAGATAATTATCTAGTTAGGATGGGAGGGAGATAATTTAGAGAGGGAAAGGGGGTGAGAGGGAGATTTTTAGGGAGATGCCTAAGAGAGATGAAATGTGAGAGAGGGGGTTTGATTGAGAGAGAGTAATATAGGTAGGGCTGGAGGATGTGAGACCTAAGAGAGAGAGAGAGACTTGGGAGGAATAGAGATAGTTATCTAGTTTGGGTAGGGGGCAGAGACCTGAGAGAGTGAGAGGGGTTGGGAGGGATATTTTTAGGGAGAGAACTAAGAGAGAGGGAGTGTGAGAGAGGAGATTGGAGTGAGATAGAGTTTTATAGGTAGGGTGGGATGGAGTGAGACCTGAGAGATAGACTTGAGAGGGGGAGAGCGAGAGTTATCTAGTTATGGTGGGGGGGAAAGACTTGAGAGAGGGAGTGTGGTTGAGAAGGATATTTTGAGGGAGATACATGAGAGGGGGAGTGGGAGATGCCTAAGAGAGAGACCTGAGAGAGATACCTGAGAGAGAGAGATAGAGAAATACTTGAGAGGGAGAGATTGAGGGAGTGTGAGAGAGGGGGATTGAGTGAGACTACTGTCAGAGAAATAGAGTTATCTAGTTATTATGGAAGGGAGAGACCTGAGAAAAGAAGAGGGCATGGGAGGGATATTTTGAGGGAGATATCTTAGAGAGGAGTGTGAGAGAGGGGGTTAGAGTGAGAGAGATAGTATTCTAGGTAGGTTTTGAGGGAGTGAGACTTGAGATAGAGACTTGAGGGGGAGAGAGAGAGTTATCTAGCTAGGGTGGGGGGGAGAGACCTGACAGAGGGAGAGGGGCTGGGAGGATTATTTTAAGGGAGATACCTAAGAGAGAGGAAGTGCGAGAGAGGTTTTTTGTGTGTGAGAGATAGTTGTCTAGGTAAGGTGGGAGGGAGTGAGATTTGAGAGAGACTTGAGAGGGGGAGAGTCCTAAGAATGGGAGAGGGGTTGTGAGGGATTTTTTGAGGGAGAGACCTGAGAAAGAGGAAGTGGTAGACACCAAAGAGAGATATATAAGAGAGAGATACCTCAGAGAGAGAGAGAGATGAGAGGGAGAGAGAAAAATGAATACCTAAGAGAGGGAGTTGGAGTGAGAAAGAGAGCTCGGGAGTGTGAGAGAGGTGGTTGGAGTGAAATTTTCCTAGGTAGGGTGGGAGGGAGTCAGACCTAAGAGAGAGAGACTACTATAAGAGAAAGATAGTTATCCAATTAGGATGGTAGGGAGAGACCTAAGAGAGGGAGAGGAAGTGGGAGGGATATTTTGAGGGAGAGACCTAAGAGGGAATGAGTGTGTGAGAGGGGTTTGGAGTGAGAGAGAGTAGTCTAGGTAGGTGGGGAGGGATTGAGACTTATGAGAAAGAGAGGATTGAGAGGGATAGAGAGAGTTATCTAGTTAGGGTGGGGGGAGAGACTCGAGAGAGGGAAAGGGAGTGGGAGGGATATTTTAAAGGAGAGACCTCAAAGAGAGGGAGAAAGAGGGATTTTGGAGATTCTTGAGAGAGAGACCTAAGAGAGAGAGACTTGAGAGGGAGAGAGACCGAAGAGAGAGATCCCTAAGAAATAGATACTTGATAGGGAGAGATAGAGAGGGAGTGGGAGAAATCGGAGAGAGATAAACTTGTGAGGGAGATAGATTTGGCTAGTTTTATGGGACAAAGAGACTTGAGAGAGGGAGAGGGGATGTGATAGATCCAAGAGATAGAGGGTGGAGGGATAGAGTGAGGGAGAGATAGTTGTCTTGTTAGGGTAGGAGGGAGAGACTTGAGAGAGAGATGGGGTGCAACAATATTTAAGGTGGGAGGCAGAGATTTGAGATAGGGAGAGGAGGTGTGAGAGATCCAAGAGAAAAAGGGTGGGAGGGACAGAGGGAGGGATAAAATTGACATAGAGGGGGTGGGAGGGATAGAAGTGGTGATAGATTTGAGAGAGAGGGGTGGGAGGATTTGATGGAGGAAGAGACTTGAGAGGGAGAGTTATCCTATACATTAAACCCTCAACCCTATACCTTAAACCCTAAGGATGGAAGACAAATTAGAGTGTAGGAGAGACCTAGGGAGGGTTGAGAGAGAATGGGTATGTATTGATTAAGAGGGAAGGGGGAAAAGAGGGAGTGAAAGGTAAAACCTCTACTATCCATCAACAATCATAAAATGAAAACTCTAAGTGTTATCAAAGTGTTAGAGAGAGACACAAATAGAAAGAAAATTTAGTTTTTTGTCAATGTAGCTCATTTGGCGAGCATTAAATTTGTCACTCTCTAAATGGCACATCCCATTTGGTGCTTTCCAAATTCAAAAAGCATTGAATGCGATGTTGCATTTGGAGAGTAATAAATTTGGTGCTCACCAAATGAGATGCTTATGGACGTGATTTTCTCAAGAGGGTACCAAATTTTCACATATTTTTGGTTGTGCTAATCATCAAATTTTCATGTATGAAAAAAAATTGATGACATTAGGGTCTCTCTTAGATATATAAATATATAACTCTTTTTATGTTTTGATTATGTTAGTGCTTTCATCCATAACTAATCTTGAAATTTCCTCCATATTTTTTCAAAAGACAACATGTTCTAGTTTTAGGATAGATTTTTAATTTTTCATCAAATCTTGAAACATTACATTTTTTTAAAACTAGACTCCATTCTACACATGATGAAAAAATTGATTTTTGATTAGTTTTCAGAAAAATTAGGGGGGAGCACGCTCAAATTTTATCTTTTTAGGATGTGTCCACTTCAAAAATTCGTAAAATATTATATATTCATAAAAAAAATTAGCTAAAAGAATGGGGATAAACTAAATGGTTTTATCTAATGAATGAAAGGATAAAATAGGAGTGATTACCTATTCTATCTAGGTCATTAAATTATGTCCTATGAGTAATAATTGGATTGAATAACAACCTCACAAGGTGAGTCAATTCACAATGAGGAGGACCTAGGAGGGGGTTCTTTCAGCTTTAAGCGGTTCACCACCAATAAAATGGTTGGAAAAGACAAATGAATATTCAACGTACAAAACCTAGTTATGCAAGCTAAATGAGGTATGCAAATAATGAAATTATACAATAGGGAGATATGATGTGTGTAACTAGGAAGTCTTGAGATGTTGTGAGGATCCGAAAAATGTAAAGAAGTTGCCAAAATGTGCTATTGAGGACTAAGACACCTAAGGTGGCATATTATTCCCGCTACTTTTTTTTGGGGAAAAAACAAAATCTTTGGATGTCATAACCACATCTGAAGGAATCTCTCAAAAATATGCATGGGAGGAATAAGACGCCCAAGGTGGTGTATTAGTTTCGTTCTGAATTTTTGCAAACTCCGAATGTGATCCAGAGCTCCAAAGTCTACATTTGCTTCTTCTTGGATCTCAAGTTCTAAAACTTTTGGATCTAACCTCTAGGAGAGTTTCCATGAAGATGACAACTTTGTAATGTAACTTTGAAACTTTAACAACTTTTCACTCCAAATGATCTTCAAGACTTCAACCTAGATCTGCAAACACAAACATGAAAGATGGGAAAGACTTGTTAATTATTAGTGAATGGGGGTTTTCCTTGGTCAAACCCCTTGTTGGTAATTAAACCTTGAAATGAAACAAGGTAATGAAGGGAAATGATGAATGAACATCTGATGCTACAACTCACCAAAGCCTTGTAAAGTCTGCAAACTTTTGTGAAATGGCTACAATGGATATGGATCTTGAATTTCTTGCTGAAATCAAAACCCTATATCATAAATGTTAGCACAACAACACACATGGTGCAAGAAGATATTTGATAAGATGCTTGAGTCTTGATGATGGCTGCAAAAGCTTGATGAATTTCTTTGGAATGCTCTCACAAAAGACATGTATTCTTAGATTTCTTGTTAGGAGAAAATGAGAGAAGGAACCTTGTATTTATATTTATCTATGCTTAATATCATGAAACTACATCACACCAAGTCAACATATGAATTCATTAAATAAATGAGGTTAAATCCCACCAGAATTTGAAATTAAATCCAGAAAATGACTCAAGGAGGACTCAGACGCCCTAGGTGTCATCTTAGTCCCAAGTCATGAAACTTGGGGCATAGACACCAAAAGGGGGCTCAATCAAGATGCCTCAAAATCAGGGCCGTGATACCTCAGTGGGACAAAGAGTCCCTAGGTGGCATTTTAGTCCTAACGAAACATCAACAATGCACGAATGATAATAATTGGATTACCATTTATGCATTGGGGAATGTCAGGATTAGTTAAAAAAAGATGTAATTCATAGGGCTTGTGGACAAAAAATAGGACCTATTAATCCATAAAGAAGGATAAATAAAGCAAGGCGGGCCCAAAAAAGTGTGAAAATGCAAGGGTATCCATTTTACTACACTACATTTACTCCCCACTTTAATGAGAGGATGAACTTGCTTCAAACTCACACTAAAGTAGCCAACCATGCAATCAAGAGGGGTTCAAATGTACAAATAGTAGTAACATAGGATGACAACAATCAACAAGGATGATCAAGATCCTATGACAAACCAACATAGGCACAACGGAACATGCTTGTGGATGATATATGAAGCCAAAACTAGATCAAAAACATACACCATCAAAGATAGAAAAAGGAAAAGAGAAAGATTGCAATGGATCAAGCTTCAACTGGAAATCCAACATGGTGGACTAGGTCTAAGCTATTTGTCCAAAAAGGTTTACAATTGGAACACGCTATCCATTATGCAAACAAAATGCATGCTCACAAGGGCTAGTGGGAGCTAGTTGTCCACTAGGTGAGCCCAAGGGGTACCATATCAAATCCACACCGCTATGAATTTAATAAGGTACAAAAATACATGCTCACAAGGGCTAGTGCAGTTATTTGTTCACTAGGTGAGCCCCAGGGGGCCATGTCAAATCCATACCTCCATGACTTTAATAAGGTACATGAAGAAAAAATGTAACACAACAAGAAAGAGAGAGATGTTCAAAGGTATTTTACTTAGTTCATGTGAGGTCTTACTCTTAGGGGACATCATGATTAACATATCCAAGAGAGGATAGATACAAGGTCTCATCCTAGGGAACATCATACCCAATGCTTCCAAGAGAGGACAAGTGCAAAAGGTTTCATCTTGTTTCCAAGAGAGGAAAAGTGCAAGGTCTCATCCTAGGGAACATTGTATCTAATGTTTCCAAGAGAGGACACGGACATACCATGCTCTCGGAGAGAGTAAAACCCAAAGACACTACCAAGAGGGAAAACGCATTGCATAAAGTGAGAAAATCACTTCAAGGAAAATGAAAAAAAATGCCAATGTATGCCCCCACTTTAAAGGAATTTATAACACCATACTATGAGAAATTATTTTAAAGTATCCAAAAGATGAAAAGGAAAAGAATCCCCGTATAAACACATAAGGGATCTATGGATTTAGGTTTAGTATATGTCTGTGCTGCAGTAATATTAGAGAGCTTGAAACTGTCATCATTCCCCAAATACACATAGAAGTAGAAGAATGAAACAAAGAGAGTGAAAATAAAATGAAGAAAAAATTTGGGTCAACATGGAAGAGACATAAGGTGTTTCAATGCATTTCATCATCCCCATAAGGCAAAAAAAGGACAAAAAAAAAGAAAAAGGAAAAGATGGAGAGCTTACATATAGAATAATCAAGGTACAAATAAAGGAATGAACAAAGAGAGAGAAACATCAAATAGAACATCACAAGAGATTACGATATGCACATATAATCGAAAGTGAAAAGAAAATGAAAAATGAAAGTAAGGAATAGGTGAGTCAACCTAAAGCACATCATCTGCCTCCTAATCTCAATCTGCATAAGTGGAAGGTAGATAATAGACCGAAGGGACAACAACAAATGCCTTAATAGGACAAGGCCATCCACCTCTTGCCCCCATTGAATGCAAGACAAGAATGGGCCAAGGAAGGTTATGATAAGGGTCATAAAATGGTGAGAATGTCAATATTCTATAACTCTTACATGACAAGGGGGGAAAAAGACAAGTTACAATAACTTGATGGCAATCATTGCCATCGAAGTGAAAGTTTTGCAATATTAACTTGAATGCATGGCACTCATCGGTACTATGTCTGAGATTTTGATGATATATGCAATGTGGGAATTTTGCATCTTTAGGATAAAGCACTAATCTATTCATAGGTGGTAATGCTATGATTCCTTTCTTGAGAAGCAATTGTAGCTTCTGTTCAATTTCAGGTGGTGGATGAGGAGGTTGTAACTTCTGCAATTTGTAAGGTCTTTTGTGTTTTCTATATTCACCAACTTTTATATTTTGAATGAGGAGGAGGAGGACCTAAAGATATCATATCATCCTTGTCATTGTTATGAGTCATTGGTTTTTCTTTAGAAAGGACATTCATATCAGGAGGTGATTCAAAGATAATCATAACATCACTACAAAGTTTTTGTTGTTCTCTATGTATTATTATGTTGTGAGGGGGATATTCATATCCTAAACCTTTTGTGTTTTTTAGTAGTTGGAACTTTCTCTAGGAGTTGATGAATTTCATGTTCGCTTGTTGTATCACATCCTTGTTTACTCAATATTGTGAATCCTTTACCATATATTTCTTTTAGATTGATTGGAGTGTTTTTTACTTTCATATCATAAAAAGGTTGAGTTTTTTCTTGTGTAGAAGAACTAGGCTCACCTATTTTAGGGAACTTAGGGTCATATTTTTCTTTAGTTTCAGGATGTAAGTAGCCAAATATCTCAAGAGGTGGTATTGTGGGAGCATCTTTTTGTTTCATGGATGGATAGAAGGATGTGTTAGCTTCAAGGTTATCAAGACAATAATTTAGGAAATTATTCATGTTTTCATCATCTTCTCCAATGATATCAACATCACAAGGAGGACATGAATTAGGAGTTGAGTGAGCATGAGTCAATTCAATTTCATTAGGGTCATTACCAAAGGCACAATTTGACATATCTACCAAAGATTTCAAGGAAATCCATAACTTTCCAAAGCTCATATCCATAATGGAAGATTGAACAAATGCACGTTAAATAAAATAACTTGAGATAATAGCTATGTTGGAAACTAAAACAAAAAATTGAAGGTGGCCCATAGAAACACATAAAAGCAATTTTAGACCCTGAAAATTGGAGAGTCAAAGTCAATAAGGACTAAGATTCCAATAAGGGCGTCTTGGTCCTCCTAGTGATATTCTAAATTTCCATGGATTGAAAAAAATATCAAACAACAAAGAGAGGATTCTAGAGCAAAAACCGTGAGAGGGACTAAGACACCAGGAAGGGAATTTTAGTCTTCGAAAAGTTTTTTCTTAGAAAAATAACAATTTTTGGATTGTCTAAAATGTTTACAAATTGCCTATTTAGGGTACTAATGTTTAGAAATAGGAAAATTTGCAAATGAGTGCAAGAAAAAAGTAACTAGGAAAAAACAATTGAATGCAATATTGAATTCAATTTTTTCAATTTTTAATGCAATAACAATGTTTCTAAATGCAATTAAGAGGATGAACAATGCACTTTTTTTTTTTCAATGAAATGAAATGATGCGAGAAAGAAAAATTGCAACCTACATGTACTTTTACTAATGCAAATATAGGAAACCCTAAATGTAATTTCACTAATGTAAGATGCAAGTAACCCTAGATGCAATTTCACTAATGCAGGATGCAATTAATGTAATCTATATCTAGGACTTTTATGGACTCAAAATTAGAAAAATAATGCTTAAAGAAGGTCACGTTCACCAAAATGAACCGAAGGATAAAATATGAGTGATTACCTATTTTATCTAGGTCATTCAATTATTTCCTAGGAGTCCCTATTGCATTGACCAACAACCTCACAAGGTGAGTCAATTCACAATGAGGAGGACCTAGGAGGGGATTCTTTCAACTTTGAGGGGTTCACCACCAAGAAAATGCTTGGAAATAAAAAATAAAAATTCAACCTACAAAACCTAGTTATGCAAGCTAAATGAGGTATGCAAATAATGAAATTATGCAATAGGGAGATATTAAGTGTGTACTTGGGAAGTCTGGAGATGTTGTGAGGATCTTGAAAATGTAAAGAATTTTCCACAATGTGCTATGGAGGAGTAAGACAACCAAGGTGGCATATTAGTCTCGTTGCTATTTTTTGAGGGAAATATAGAATCTTCAGATGTTAGAATCGGATCTAAAGAAATCTCTAAAAATATGCCTGGGAGGACTAAGACTCCCAAGGTAGCATATTAGTCCAATTTTAAATTTTTGAAAACTCTAAATGTGATCTTGAGCTCTAAGGTCTGCACTTGCTTCTTCTTAGATCTCGAGTTTTGAAAATTCCAGATCTGACATGTAGGTGAGTTTTCATGAAGATGACAACTTTGTAATGCAAATTTGTAACTTTTACAACTTTGCACGCCAAATGATCTTCAAGACTTCAACCTAGATTTGAAAACACAAGCATGCAAGATGGGAAAAACTTGTTGATTGTTAGTGAATGGGGGTTTTCCTTGGTCAAACCCCTTGTTGTTAATCAAACCTTGAAATGAGACAAAGTAATGAAGGGAAATGTAATGCCCCACCAAGTAACCTTAAAAGAAGTTGCAATTAACATCATAAGCGAACCAATTTTTTTTTTATAAAGTGCATTTAGCATACATTTTCACTTACTAGTTCACAACAACCTCTAAGGCTACAAGGTTAAGATTACTGAAACCCATACATACATATTACATATAACCATAGCAATATGAACCTTATGATATAAACATCATACATCATAAGAATACCATATAACATAATAAGATAATCAACCAAGATACAATCTCATAAACATTATCTTAATCCAATAGATACATCACTCATTCCCAGAATGAGGCAATAGTACATAAGATTACAATTACAAACTTCCACCTCATAAACATAAGAGAGATAAAATAACTTATACAAGTTGAAATATTACAATGCAAGAAATTACAAGAATCGCGAGCTGTCCATCTGGATGTCTCGCCACCAAGTATTGAAGATCGATGGGGACCCAACGGTTTTGGCGTATGTTCCACCCTACCAATGTGGTACCCGAAGGCCCACCCCCCATGCTAGGAGATAGTAACAAAGTAACATGGACAAAAATCTACTACCTCTAACCAAAAGCAGACTCAAACTGACTCAGACTGTTATAACCAACTAAATGAATTAATAAGTACAACTCATTCACCATACAAGTATGAATCATGTACAACTCAAGTACAATACAAGTACAAATCAAATACAATACAAGTACACTCCAACATCATTGACATAAGTCACATTGCTTCCAAACATAAAGTAGATCAAGTATGTTCACAAAATCATACATATTAAACAAATAACAATAGTTGTCCTAGATAGAGTGTCATTGCATAGTTTGTCATGAGATCTCCTCTGGGCATTCTTCATAGGCTCCGACACAAGTAATCTTGGTGGCCTCAATCGAATCCCAGCACTCATACTCACTCATGCGGAATCAACTACCTCTCGTAAGAACTAGATAGTTGATCTTGCCATTCCAAGCCTTCCCACTCATCCCAAGTCTAAACAAGCCCTTGTGTCTATGAGTGAGGTAAAATTATCTTGATTAGTGAGAAGTTAGTCCTAATCTTCTAAGTACATTATTTTAATTATCACTTGTTTAAATCACTCCTGAAGGTTATCCAGTTTACCTCTTTGGGCTCTGGCGCCTAACAGAAGCCACTCTTCTAATTCGACAACACACTCACAACCAATCACCAAGGGAAACACAAGTGCATACAAACTAGGCATCATAACCACTCCAACACAAGGAGGATACAAATAATAGAAACTCACTACAAACATCTTGGAGGCAACAATCACATAGTCCACTCCTTTCAAGGAGACACGGATCCCATAATCCACTCCTAAACCAAGGAGGTGCAAACATCCCCGTTCATGAAAATCAGGTAAAACTGAAAAGACGCGATGCACTGCCCAAGGGAAAACAACTAGATGGCATAAAGATTCAACAACCCTTATCCTCTAAGTTCTTCTGGAAGACTTATAATTTAGGACTAACACTAAATCCCAAAACCAACAATGCAACTTGACGACATAGCAACAAAAGCATTCAAGTCATCAATCAAATCTAATATTTGGATTTCTTAAATCCATACTCATTCAATAGGTAGTGTTGAAAAAGTCAAAGACACGATAACTAGATCATCTAAAATAATCATAACCCTTATTTCTCTTTTTATTATACGAAATTTAAAAACAATTAAACTTACTTCCCTTTACTGAATACAGAGAATTAAATCCTTTAAGATAATCATGAGGAAGATACTACTTTTAGATATACTAAATCCATACCTCTTTCATAATCCAATCACAATGATTCAATTAATCTAAATAGAAATTAATAAATAACATAATTGATTGCCTCATCAATAAAACAACTTCTTAATTTACTTTTAAATCGACACAAATCCATGCAAGTAAACTATTCTCATTTCCTAACCAAATCTTACATTTCATTCAATTTCCTATTTAAAACATTCAATCACTTTAATATAATAACATATTGTTTCTCTATCCATTTTCCATATACACTAATCAACCCATTTTAAATCTCTATTCAATAATATATTGCATTCTTTAAATCAAATATTTAACTCCTTCAATTAAATTTTAACATGTCATTTTAAAATAAACAATAATCTCTCATACGTTTATAATTTTAATTCTACTAATCTAATATACAAATTTTATTTAAAAATAATATAAATAAATATAATACTTTAATATTATAAATTATAATATAAAATATTATTAAATAATATTTTAATATTATAATAACAATACATAAAATATTAATATTTATAAATATCAATTTATTATTATTTTATTTTCAAAGCAGCCATGGAAAAATAACTTAACAGCAGTCTCATGTTTCAAGCATAACTCAAAACCTACGATCTGGGTATTTTCTATTTTTGGACAAGGGTAAGAAAATTTTAAAATGCAAAAACCCTTTAAATTTCCTAAAAACCCAGTTTGTGAAAGTAAAGTTATAGGTGACGCAATAAGACCATTTTACCATGAAAAATATAACTATACTGCAGATTTTAAAATCCGATTTTTAATAACAAATAGAGGGTTTTATTTTCTAAAATCATTCTAAATGCATTGTTCAATCTCTATGTTTGATTTCAATAACAATAAAATCAATTTCTCCAAATAATTTAAATTCAACTAAAGTTTTCACAATTTTCACTCAAGAATTTTCACAAGCAAAGGCTGTAAATTTATTTAATTCTTTTCTTCTAATATCAAGTTTGTTTTCTAAAACAGATTTAACAAACAAATCTTTAATCACTACTATTTAAAAAAAAACAATCAAGAACAATAAAACACAAAGAGGAAAACCTGGTACAAGAAGCTACAGGAAGAGATGAATTTTTGATGCAAGCCTCCTCCAAAGATTTCCTGAATTTTCTTCAATCCTCCAATGAATCCAATCCAAAACCAAACAAATGCAAACAATCTTTCCTTCAATCAATTCTACAATCAAACTTTCTTCAAACCCTTGTGCAAATTTTCCAAAATTTCTTCCCTGCTGTAAAAATGTATTTTTCTAAAACTTTCTGCCCTAAAATTAAAACATGTATTCTTTATAAATAAAAAATACCTAATACAACCCTAATTCACATTACATGCAAATTAGATATTTTAATTTCAATTTCAATTTCAATATTTACAACCCTAATTCACATTAAATGCAAATTAGATATTTCAATTTCAATTTCAATTTCACTTTCAATTTTAAATTTCAATTTCACTTTCAATTTCACTTTTCGAAAACCCACTTTCAATTTAAAATGAAATTTGAAATAATAATTTAATTTCCAAAGTTGCAACTAATTTTCCAAACAAACATTTAATTACAATTTCTAATTTAATTCCCACACGTTGAAATTAAATTCCAAATTTAATTTTAATTCTTCTATTTCCTTTCATTCTCTTGCATCACGTTTAATTAATTAATTTAATTATTTAATAACTAAATTCAACTCCCTTGGATTAAATTTAATTAATTAAATAAATTAAATATAATTAATTAATTTAAATATAAACTTTTATCCACATTGCATTATTTAAATTAAATAACCATCAACATGATTTAAATGCAATTATTCTAAATATCTATTTCCAAATCAAGAATACTTCAGAATTAAATAACATCAAAGCAAGACAGACAATGACTCGACACACACAACTGACGACACACTAAGGCTAGGGTGTAAACTTGACATATGTTACCTAGATACTATCTCCTATTCAACTTAACCGTTGGATCGACACGCTCAAACCTGTGAAACTAGGTGGAGTCGATGTCATGTACCTGCAATCCTGCAACCAAGTAAACATCATACGATATATCCAGCATATAATACACACTGTGAAGAAGGAATTACGGATTTGTAGGGCGCTCGCAAGCGAGTGATGTGAACTTGTCCTCTTCACCCATACACTCATCAAAACTGACACTTCCATTATAATTCCAATAATCTCATAATAATATCTCATGTTAACTCTACAATAACATTAATCTATAATGCATGTGAAACAATAATCAGATAACTACATCCCCCAATAATAGTTGTCGCTCAATGGTAGCGATCAAATCATCATAACAAAATGTATCCAATATCAAAGTAATTGCAACCAAACATAGCATAAAGCAACTTGAACAAGAATCAAAATGGAGGGGTATTACAGGAAATGGTGAATGAACAACATGCAATACTACTACTCACCAAAATCTTGTAAAGTCTGCAAAATTTTGTGAAATGGTTGCAATGGATATGGATCTTGAACCAACGATATGGACTTCAATTTCTAGCATGAATCAAAACCCTACATCACAAATGTTAGCAGAAAAACACACATAATGCAAGAATATCTTTGATAAGAAACTTGAATCTTGATGATGTCTCCAAATGCTTGATGAATTTCTCTTGAATTCTCTTGTGAACTCCAATTCGATATTAAGAATTCTCTACAAAATACTTGTATTCTTAGATTGCTTGTTAGGAGAAAATGAGAGAACAGACCTTCTATGTATACTTATCTATGCTTAATATCCTGAAATTACATCATGCCAAGCTGACATATTAATTCATTAAATAAAGGAGGCTAAATCCTGGCAGAATTTGAAATTAAATACCAAAAATGACTCTAGGAGGAATAAGATGCCCTAGGTGGCATCTTAGTCCCAGGTCATGAAACTTGGAGCATAGACACCAAAAAGGGGCCCAGTCAAGATGTCTCAAAATCAGGGTCCCAAGACCTTGGGGGGACAAAGATGCCCTAGGTGGCATTTTAGTCTTGAACAAAAATTAGGGACTTATAGATGAGAATCATTAGATTATCATTTATGCATTGGAGAATGTCGAGATTAGCCAAAAAAAGATGTAATTCATAGGGCTTGTGGACACTGAATAGGACCAATTAGTCCATAAAGAATGATAAATAAAGCAAGGCATGCCCAAACAAGTGTGAAAATTCAAGGGTATGCATTTTACTACACCAGAACTAATTTCTGATTGTTTGTATTTTATAATTCTGAAAAAAAAAAGTTAATGAAAAAGGGGGGTGTAGATGCTATGCTATTTTTTTAAATAAAAACATGACTTGTTTTACCTCCCATTTCAAACCCTTAATTTTCATTATTTAAGAAAAATAGTAGCTTATAAAATAGAATCAGATCACTTCAACTCTTGTTCTTATTGCATCTTCAATTTTTAAGCATAACTATCTTCGTTTTCTCGTGCACATCAGAATTTTTTGATTTCAAAAAATAAGTGACATCTTAAGATCTATTTTTGTGTCACAGATTGGTGCACACACCCAATCACCAATCTCAACCATTGATCATGTTTGATCAAATATTTATCGTAAGACTTAGGAAACATTAAATTCAACACTACTCACTAGTTTGGTAATAACTAGGTCAAGGGACCAATCTCTTTACGACTTCGAAGGCTTATGTCATAAATTAAGCTATCGATAATAGTTGATTGCCAACCAACAATCAAATAGAAATTCTATTAGGTTCCATGACCAAAACACTTAGGATTTCTCTACTAAACCCTGATAATGGTTGAGAGAAAATATAATCTAATTTTGAACTCCATCTTAAACCTTTGACCATGTGAATCACACCATTGGAATGAGCATGAAAAACCCATATCAGATTTGTCATTTGATTTTTGTACAACCTTCTAGAAATAGTTTATGTAATAACATGTCAATATTACAAGACAACTTTGCAACATTTTGTACAACTTTGCAATATTTGCAAAAAAAATCTCTTCTCTCTATCATACATCAACTACCAACTTGAGAATGATCCACTATCATTACTGACATCATTTGATGCCCTTTTGACATTAATCAACAATCTCCCCATCTGATATTACTAAGATATCCTTCTGACATCAATTAGATGCCCTTTTGACATTAATGACAATCATATTGCCAACATGTACATCTTGAATTTCTCATAAATCAATCATATTATATCTTATTTGTGATTATTAGTAGCCTAATATCTTATTTTCTATAAAAAACCATCACCATATTATTTGAGGAATGTCTTAACTATCTCAAATTATTTGCAAAGACTACAGTGAACAAAAGAGCATTTAATTTTAACCCAAGTCATGTTGATAAAGATGATTTGGAAACTAAATCCTTTCTACTTGTTCTTACTATAAATAAGACGAACCAACTAAGATACAATGCCTAGTGAAATGAAGCATTCATTTAGAAAAAAGTATAATGATTGAGATGAAAATTAATAATGTGAATTCCTCCACCTAGTGGTATGTTGTACATATCATAGGAAAGTTTATGAAACCCTTGGATTTACTTGGTATTACTCAGGAAGAGGAAATTTGAACACTATTATCCTTGTTATAATTTATTTGGTATATGGGTCAACAAGAGGATTAATATACAAGACTCACAAAAGTAAATCTAGTGAAAATATAAGACAAAGAAAGAGTTTTGGTTATGTAATAGGAAATATTACTATCCACTCACATAAAAATATCACTATTTATTAAGAGTGATTTTAGAGGTGAAATAATATGAATCAAGCCTAGGAAGAAAATTGAAGGATAATTAACAACATATCTAAATGATGTAAATAAATTAAAGAGTACTATGAATTATATTATAGGTAATGGAACATACTACAGAATATGTGAAAATTGTAACATATTAAGATAGAAATATGTAAGAAAATTATAACTTCTATTCATATATAAGAATATAAATAAATATAATTATATATTCATGCAAAATATGAGAACAAGAATTAGTGTTTTTGAGTATATTTACTAATTTTCCTATACTACATGAAGAAAAACACTAGATATGGGGTGCATGTTGATATAAACAAAAATGACATTTTGGGAAACAATGATAGATCACTAGGATAGACTATAGAGCTACCAATTAAAATATATACTACAATGGATCTCTATTGTTTTATGTGTATAGTAAAAATATGTATAGTTGAAATTGACTCTTGCTCGATAGGTCTAGTGGTAGGAAATTGTCAAGTATCAATCAAGCTTGCAGAAGGTATAAATGAAGGATAAGGTGTGCGATCAAGTTGGAGGTATTGTGAGTGGGTATTGAATGTGCTAGAAGTGATATATGTTGAAAGTAGTGAGTTAAAGGAAAAAGAATGTGTGTGAATGTGAAAAGGAGTATTTGAAGTGTGCAAAATGAAATGATATAAAGGTAGTAAGACAAAGGTAGAGGGGTGTTAATGAAGTATTTAAGGTAGTAAGTCGAAGGTAAAAGTGTGTGGGTGGAATACTATAAGAAGTTATCCGAAAGAAGAACTGGAGTGTGTGAATGCTAAAGGTAGTGAATTGGAGGCAACAAAGGTGTTGCAAAGTTAGTGGATCACTAGAATTCATCAAGTATTATATGTTGAGGTTGTAGCCTCTTTCTGTAAGTGAGGTATTAATAGGGAGTTGAAAAATTCCTTTGGTTGAAGCCATAAAACTATGTTGTAAATATTGTTTGTACTTTTGTGAGGCTAGATTTGGATAGTAGCTACAAGAAACTTTCTCACCATGGTATTTCCATTGTAGAGTTCCCACATAAGTTTTGTATTATGATTGTGTTCTTTTTCTTTGAATTCTTTATCTTATTAAGGCAGTAATAATGTTTGATTACTAAAATTGAACTGGATTAATGTAATGGATATACTAATTCACTCCCCCTCAGTATATATGTTTGTTCTAGCAATGTATATATACATAGATATATAATTATATCTATAGAATCATCGAAGCTACATCCAAAGTATCAAAATAAGTAGATGTAGTGCTAAAGGTATTATAGCCTCCCCCATGGACTAGGCTTACTCTTGGAAGCCTCTAAATAGATGTGGATACAAAGTTATAAACTATGTCACATACTCTCAAGTGGGTAGTCCCATCAAGAGGTCCCATTAGATCCTTACATGATCCAAATCATTCCCCAAAAGGGACAATCTCTATTGTTCCAAAATATATATAGGCTCCAAAGAAAGTGTTTGAACCACCTCAACTTCCAATTTACCTTAATAAATAACATCTATGACATCTATAATATATTATCTATGAATATAAATATAGAATAAATCATGGATATATGATGGAGTATGCAAGGTAAAGTGATAGGAAAATGGGCCAATTGTCTCAAAAATCTCAAAACATCCAATAAAAGATAGTGTGAGCTAGATCATTTCCCTTAATGGATTATAATATTGTGTAATTACACCCTCAAGAATATGTAGTCAACCATTGATAAATTCAATCCAATCTCATGTCATCAACATACACTTACTCATTTGATTGCAAAATTTGAGGAAAATGTCTGATGAAAGCTATATAATCAGATGTATCATTGGGCACTTATGCAAAATTTTCATTTTTTAAAATTTTTATCCCCGACATTGTCAAAATCTTGATAAACCTTATTTTTTGCCAAAATTTTGACGGACTTCGAAAGTTAAATTGTGGCTGACATACATAAAACTGAGCTTGACTATTTATTGCGACAATGTTTTGTTCGACGATTTTCTTGGGTCGAAAATCAGAAAAAACTCAAGAGGATATCGGTTGGTTGAGGGTAGCCATTGTCTTTTTCAAGAATTCATTTGTGAAGTCAGATTTGTACTTCCATGTTTGAAATTCATATTTTAAAGCAACATCTCATCAGATTTCATTTTTAGTCTTGTGCATTTTAAGAATTTCATTTCTAGATTTTAGACCTGACTTCACAAATTCTTTATAAGGGAATTGTTTATAACTGATGGAAAATTCTAGATGGATTTGGAGAAAGATTATATTTTCAAGTTTTCAAGTTTAACCCTAATGATCAATTTTCAATAGATTTGGGATCCATAACTAGATAATATCAAAGGCATAGGGATAGCTATAGAGTGAAATAATTGTCAAGATTCAAGCCTAGAGGGTTGAACAAAGAATTGAGAATGTTTGATAGTGGATAGTTAGAGCCATTTAGCTATGATATTTTTGAAGACTACTTCATAAAGATGTATTTTTCCCTTTTCCTAGTTTCATAAATAGATTTTAGACCTTAGATGCCAGTGTCTTATAAAATAAGTTATGGTATATATGTTACTTGAAGTTCTTGAATTCATCTTGACTCTGTACAAATGTATCTATTTTTTATTTGAACAAGAAAGAAAGAAAGCAACCAATTTGTAAATATTGTGAGATATTTAGAGCAACAAACGAAAAAATGAAAAAATGAAGGTCAAGGCCTCTCTATTTTTCTCAGTTCACTTAAACTTTCTGGATGCTTCCAAACATCTAGCAAACTATAACTATCATGCCGATTATGTGATTTCTAATTTTTTTGTACTTTGGAACAATTTACAAGATGAAATTGTCTCCTCATGTAGAAGTATAAGCTACCAAATTCCTTCAGAAGTTGGTATAGGAATTAAAAGATGAACCTGTCAAATTGGAAACCAAAGTTTTTGTGGTAAGAAGAGTTGATTTTGACATGAATGGCATGTTCTAACAACTTTCTTAAGTAATACAATTTATTTAGTTATTTGACAACTTGGTGATTTGTGTGTAGATATGCCACCATATGAAACTGAGTGGAAAAGAGCATTCCTTACTTTATCAAGTAATATCTAGGTAAGATGTTATAAAAAATAACTTGTTCTTTTAGTGAAGTTGGTCAACCTACTCATCCTTTTCTATGGTTAATTTTTTCCTTTTGGATTGAGCTACTTATGATAAATTTTTAACTTTCCTTGCAACCTGTGTATTACCCTCTCAAGTTTTTAACTGGTTAAAAGCAATCTCTTATAAAGGATATAAAATTCCTTAGTACTTTATATTGTCCTTTATGTTAAGGGAGGCATCTAACTATTGTTTATATAATTCAACTTAATTTGAGAGTAATCATATTTAATCTCTATGTGGTAGAATCAAACACTAAAAGAAAGTATTTGACCTTATTAGCAAAAATAAAGCAAAAAACATAAAAGTGCATCACATCTCTATTGAAAGTGATCTCATATCCTTTGTGATACCCGCCCTCTTGCAACTTGACTATCCTTTGTCTTCTAGGTTATGCATGAGTTTATTCATTTTATTTCAATGGTCTTGCATAACACTTGAAGAAATTAATTATGGTAGTTGCTTCAGATATTGTCCTTGCACTCTTTAATACACTTGTAGGTTGTCCTCTTTTGAATCTTTGTGAGACGGAAATATTTATCAGTTTACCATAATCCTATGAAGGAAATGAACCCTTGACAATATTTATGATGTTTTAAAAGCCCTCTTGATTGCTCAGTTACTTTTCTTTATGTATCTTTTAAAGTTCGTCATACTACCCTATCACTGTTATTATTAATTTCAATGCCCCCTTCATGGTTATGACATGGAATAATCATTGTTTATTTGAATAGTCATGAATATGATCTCCTTTTTGGAATCTATAGTAAAGTGTCATGCCTTTCTTCGAAGTTCATTTCCTTAAATATTTTCTCTTTGATCATTACTCATTACCTCTATAGTATCCCTATATTGCATATACATAATAATAACAATTATGGTGATAACTAGAGGACATGGGTATAACATCAAGCATCATACAAATGTAGTTTATATCTGCATATATAATACCCTGAGATACTAATATTGTAGCACTAGTCAAAGAATCATCATCAAACTATATTTTTTGATCAAATACAATGAAAAATAAAATATATTAAAATATAAAACATAGATCTTTTCCATCTACTCCACTGTAAATAATAAAGACTTCCAACACTCAAATTGGAAGGAAATTTCTATAGCCTTTATTATTTACAATGGAGTAGATAGAAAAGATCATTGTTTTATATTTTTCTATATTTTATTTTGCAAATAGCATTGGATAGTAAACTAGCCAACACACTATCAAACATAATGATTGGACCCTATGAATATATAGGTTATCAATATTTAATCAATTCACATGAGAAATCATACTGACCAATAGTATCAAATTAACTTTGATAATATATAAAAAGGACTAGTCTGAGTTTGATGACATTTCAAGACCAATGCATGAATATCATTTGGGCCTCATGGAATTGAACATTGTTTTCATTTAGCCATGATATAATGTTCTTATAGGAAGCGCAATACTAGTATGATTGAATGTATAAGAGGAAATAGGAGTTAGAGTAGATAAAAAGAGAACAAAAATATTGTAGTGTAACCTTTTTATTATATAAATAAATAGAAAAATAGTAAGAGTAGGAACCCAAAATATCATGTTCATTGTCTATGTGAATATGTGTGGAATAGAGTGACCCCTTATCTATTTCAATTGTTGATAAGGTTACGGTTTATTCTTATTCTCCTTTGCATAGTATAAGCTCTAACCAATTTTTAATATTTAGCTTAAAATTCAAGATAGTATATCATACTGATTCTATGTCAATAGGAGGGAGGAAGTTTTATATGGACTCTAGAATAAACAAATTTTGTAACCAAAGACATGAATTACATGGATGGAAGGAAATTCAATACAAATGGCAATAGATTTGACATATAAAACTAGAGGATTGCCCTATGATATTTTGAAGCACTATTGTAATGGTGAAGTCAATTTAGATAGAGGCTTGCTTCATAAGTAGATGGAAGTGTACAAGACATTTGAAGTTGCTTGTGAGAACAAGATTTAGCTTAACCTACAAAACTAGGCAAATGAAGTGTTGACCTTACAAAACAATTTTTTCGAGAATGTGGAAGTGAAGGTCTACACAAGATTGCTTGTATGTATTGGATTCAACATAAATATGTTAGGATTAGTCTCAGCAATCATTTTAGTCTTTCAAAATGATATCATCCTTATTCAGCCATACACTATTTTTTGTTAGATAGATGTAATCATTACGAAAGACCCTTTCATTATTCCCTTAATGGATTGAACTTTCAAGGAGGTCATCTAATGGTGTTTCCTATTGATATCCAAAGCAGGGATGTGAATAAGACTAATGACTATGCAGGCTATATTGTAGATAAAATTCATAGATCTTTTCACTTTATCAAGGCATATAATAGGGTGGTCCACTTCAAATGAAACTCTTTATTATGTCATACTATTTTATTTCCAGAATTAATTTGTGAAGTCAGATTTGTAATTCGAGGTTTTAAAATCATATTTTAAAGCAACATCTCATCAGATTTCATTTTTAGACTTGTGCATTTTCAGAATTTCATTTCCAGATTTTGTTGTGCAAGTTTAATATTTTGATTTTAGGAGTCTAACAGTTGGAAATCATAGTAAAATAAAAATTTAATAATTTCTGGAATTAGCATTTTTAGAGTGTTTTTTGGGGCCATTAACTTCAGACTATCTTCTCTTTTGCAAGGGTGGTTGCATGTTGCATTTTTTTGGTGTAAAATATCATAATTATTAGATTTTGTTACTTGTCTATGATTAAAAATTATTGGAGTGTCAGTTTGATATATTTTGAAGATCTAAATATTCAAGCTTGGTAAAGAAAAATAATGTGAGATAATATTAGTTTAGAACAAAATGAAGAGTCACTTGATAGATTGTGGGCTAGATTGAAAAGAAAGGGTGATGGGAAATTTTATTGTCCTTGCAAGAATTGCAAGGGCTTAAAGATGAGAAGACTTTTAATCACAAAAGGTGAGAAACATTGTAGGAAAAATGGTCACATCGAAGGGGGGCATGGTTATCGTCCATTCGTAAGTTGTTCATTATATGTGTTTATATTGATTGAATTTGTAAATTTTTATATTGTTTTAACATTATATATATAGAATCACTTGATCATGATCATGGTTTATTTGTGTCTATCATTGTTATAAAGGTGAGGTGCCCTAGGCACATGATGATGAGCCAAATTTTTGGCACATTCAGATCATACTTTTATAAACACTTTTTTTGTTATTATTATGCTAAAACAAACATTTGGTGCTAATTATGGGACAAGACATGAACTTTTTATGCTTAATATAAAAAGTATATTATGCTAAATATTTCCATAAGTATCACCTTAAAATGTTTTATTAGTTTGATGAATGCCTTATGACTTGGTGTGATGACAAACCCTTCTTGCAGCCTCTACTATTGAACTTCCTCCAACCATCTATGAAATAATGTTTGCTTTAGTTTAATGCTTAATGAATGTATAAATGAAGAGATGCATTGTCTTAAAAGTTGAATGTGTTGAGCTAGCTTTCTACCTCAGGAATAGCTGGCAAGATATTTTGTAGGTACCACGATTGGAGGAAAGAATTCAATTCCCACATGAAGGATAGAAGACCAAATCAAAGAAGACTGGTTCAACAACAAAAGAATAGAGAGGCAGTTTCAACTCATCCGCCATGCAAGGGAGTGTTTCAGAAATCTAGCTCAGGCGTCTTGATGACACATAAATCGAGGATGATGGAACTTTAAGACTGATGAATTGATTTGACTTAGTTCTTTCATTTCCATTCACCTCTTTACTAAGTTAGTTAAATGTAATAAAGACTTACCATTTTATAAGGGAAGGTTGGTTAGTAGTTGGATTCAGTTTCAATAAATAGCCCATTCTCCTTCAGAGAATTGGCTGGAAAAAGATTGTTGTTGTAACACATTTTTATTTTTTAGAAATACAGTCGAGATATTGTGTGCCGTGTACTTATCTATCTTGAATCAATAAATTTTATGAAGTTTTCCGCCTAATATGTTGTCTACTTCTGGCATTATCTAAGGGAGACCACTTAGGGAATTATCCATACTTTAATTCTGCAAGTTAGAATAGTTGCACTTCCTTTCATAGAGGTTAATGTGACTATTCCTATAGCTGACAAAAACACGGTATTGTCAACTATTCCTGCAACCACTAGATGTAGAGTAGTTTTATATTTCAGTTTTCATTTCCAATCAATTTATCTAGTAAAGTTGTTTCTAATAATTCAAATTCTAGTATAAAGCATCTTAGGAAATCATGCATGTCTAGGAAAGGTGATTAGTGCATATATTGTGTTGACCCATTTCAAGTTTATTTCCTTGGGTTGATGATTAAATGAGGTTATTTAGCAGGTTATGACTGCTGGTTGTGATGTTCAATCCCTGAGTAGAGGTATTCGTGTTCCTATTTATTAAGATGATTAAAGAACACTACATTTGTGGTGTCATTGCCAAGGATGGTGTCAAACTAAGGACCTATTATAGGCATGCTGGTAGAGAGTTGAAAATTTCATTCTAAGTATTTAGTTTAGAATTTTGCATTCCAACATCTTCATAGTTAGTTTAATTTTTTTTGTATGTGTAGAAGAAGAGACCAATTTGAAAGATTCCTTCCTGGAAGAATAGATATTGAAGAGATTGAACCAAAACTTTTCCAGGAAGACCAATATCTAGATGTTGACCAAGACTTGGTTACTTCATCTTCTTCCTTGGAGCTAAGATTTAACCTATTTGAAGAGCCAGATGACCTTAACCCACTTGTTAAGCATTTGAATAATCTGAAAACTTCTAACAACCAGGACCCATCAAATAATCCACTTGCCCTTGTCATTTATTAGCCAGGGGCTAATCCAAGGGCACCACTAATAATGGCAACTCCTACTTTTCCATTTCCAATTCCTGACCTACATGACAATAATAACCTCAAGAGTATCCCTGCCTCATTACTTCCAAAGTTCTATGGACATATTACTAAGGACCCTCATACCTTCTTGTTTTAATTTGACATTCTTCACAAAAACTATGACTATAAAACCTCAACACACAAGCTGAAGTTATTTCCCTCCACTCTAAAAGAGTCATCCTTGAGGTGGTTCATGGGATTGGGAAGCAATGTAGCTACTACTTGGGATGAAATGAAGAATCTATTCTTGAGTAAATGTAAAGAATATTGTAGAGGAAATGATATGAGAGGAGATGACATCTTCAAAATGTCACAAAAGGAAGATGAAATCTTGGAGGATTATGTGTCAAGGTTGTTGTTCAGTGTGCAGAAGATACTCAACATGAGTTGAATGAGGAATCTAAAAACCTTCTCTTCCTTAGAGGAGTTAATGATACTTGCATGGAGGCCCTTGACCTCATGGCAGGAGGAGATGTCACCCAAAGAAATTGGGATGATATCAAGAAAATTTGTCTCAATTACTCTAGAGCAGTTGTAAAGAAGGGCAAGGGGTTTAGACCCTCTGTTATAAAAGGAAGTGGCTCTATTGTATCTAAGGGGTAGATTACTAATCTCTTGTCTGACTTCAATCAAGGTATCATCAATGATGTAGCTACTCAACTGGACACTATGCAAGCTAGAAGGAAGAAAGAGGAAGCTGAGGCAATGCTAGCTAAATTTTTCCCTCACTGTAGAAAAAGAAAGGACTGCAGATGCAAAGAAGTGGAAAATTTGGAGGTGCATCATCTTCCTACTGAGTTCAAAACCATTGAAGGAGAGGAAGAAGTGTTCTTTGTTGCTCAGCGCAGGCCATGGGCCCCAAGACAAGGTATGCCTTAGGACCCTTTGCAAAATTTTGGTTCATATAATAGTGAGTGGCAGAACTAGTACCCTGCAAATTATTGGCCATATCCCCAACCTCAGTGGAATAAGCCTTGGCCAAATTCCTAGAAAAATTGTTGTCAATCCCCACAAGGTAATTGTTAGTCACCACAAAAAAATTAGTGGGAGCCTCCACAAGGGAATTGGCAATATTCTAACCAATGGAGAGGAGGCTAGCAATGGTCAAATTCACCCACCGGTTTCTTGCAATGACCCCAACAACAACCCCAACAACTATAAATTATGCCACCTCCTATAGCTAATCAAAGACAAAATCCAAAGCCAACCCAACTGCCTGCTCAAGAAGCACCCAGTCCAAATAACCAGCAACAACAACAATTCTATTTTAATGACCCTAATCATTAGCTTGCCTATGCTCTCAACCTAAATAATATCAACTTACATTTAGGAACTATGTTTCCCACACGATCTCCTCCCATAATCTCACAATTTCCATCTGAGGAGATTGAGCAAGAAGAAGATACCAATGACCCAGTCTAACCAAATGAGCCAACTCAGACTCCATCATTACCTAGGGTATCTAATAAACCATCACCTCCTTTCCAACAAAGGTTGGAAGATGAAAATGTCAAAAAACAAGAAGAGCCTACATTTGACATCCTTGATCAACTAAAGCATATATGTGTGAAAATCCCCTTGTTCCAAGAAATCAAAGAAGTACCTATCTATACAAAATTTATTAAGGAGGCACGTTTGAAGAAACTGGGGAGGAAAAAGAAGGACCCTCAAACTATCCATGTCTTAGGACAAATCTCTGACTTAATGCTAGAGAAAATTACCATCCCAAAATATTCAGACCTAGGCAGCCCTGTTGTGGAGATCAATATTAATGGAGTACAAATTAAGAATTCTTTAGTAGATCTTGGTGCAGCTATCAATTTCATGACCAAGGACCTGATGGTAAAACTTAGTATTTCAGACCTAAGGGCTACATCTACAATACTATAGCTCGTTGATAGCTCAACTGTCTAACTTGATGGGGTAGTAGAAGACCTAGTTGTCACCTTGGATTCCTGGGAGTATCCTATCGACTTTAGGGTTTTTTCTCTGAAAGCATCATTAGGGGGATACCCTGTTATAGTAGGAAGACCTTGGATGGCCAGTGTTGATGCTTACATTGCCGGTAAATTGGGTAACATGAAAATATTCAATGGGTATAACACAAAGAAGCTTACCCTCTTTTCTCTAGCCCATCCCCAACTTGAGTCTGGAGAGGTTGTTTGGCCAGATTTTGGACAAGAGGAGGGAGTGAAATCTATGGCCAATTTAATGATGATTACAAGAGAGCCTTGCATTGCACAAAAATAAGAGGAAGATATACTGTCTAATATCCTACTAAATAAATATGGTACCGAACACCCTCATTGTGAAAAAAATCCATGTTCCTTGCAAAAAATTCTTCCTCTGCCTACATCAGCTCATTATCCTACAACAACTGACTGCTTACACACCTTATTAACCCATGAGGTAGAAATGTCATTTCTACCTGAATTATCTATGGTTGAGTCAACCTCACAAGTGGAGGTAGCAGCAGGAAAAACATTGAGTATCAACAAAAGCCTCACGAGTGAGCAACAAGAATCTATGGTCAAAATGATTGCTCAACATAAGTCAACTTTTTCTTGGGAATATGGTCATATGAAGGGATTAGACCCAAAAATTTGCACACATTGCATATTCATTAACAGTGAGTTCAAACCTGTCAGGCAACCTCAAAGAAGAATCAACTCAGCCTTGAGAGAAATTGTTAAAGAAGAGTTGTAGAAAATGTTAACAGTTGGCTTTATCTACCCAATCTCAGATAGCCAATGGGTCTCCCCACTAGTTATTTTTCCTAAGAAAGGAGGAAAATGGAGAGTATGTGTAGATTACAGAGAGCTCGATTTGGCAACAAAGAACTATTACTTTCCTCTTCCCTTCATTGATCAAGTTCTAGATAATTTATCTAGGAAAAAGTACTTCTCATTCTTGGATGGTTTCAATGGATACAATAAAATAAATATTGCTCCAGAAGATAGGGAAAAGACTACTTTTACATGCCCTTGGGGAATTTTTCCTACTCAGTTTTGCCTTTTGGTCTCTGTAATGCACCTGTAACTTTCCAGAGAGCAATAATAAGTATTTTGTTAGACATCTCATATGATTGCATGGAGATATACATGGATGATTTTACTGTTTATGGTGCAACATTTGAGGAAGCTCATGTTAATATGTAGAATGTAATACAGAGATGCGAGGATCATAACCTATCACTAAATAGTCAAAAGTGTTTCATGATGATGCAAAAGGGAATAATGCTTGGTCACTATATTTCTGTTGTAGGAATATAGGTTGATCCTTCTATGATTGAAGTCATCTCTAATCTACCCTTTCCTACCAAGAAAAAGGAACTAAGAAGCTTTCTATTACATGCTAGATATTATAGAAGATTCATCAAAGAATTTAGCCAAACTATCTGCCTTCTATACAAATGGTTGCAGAAAGATGCATATTTTTCATGGACTGAGGAATGTGAAAAATAATTCCTTGATTTGAAAATTTCCCTTACACAAGCACCTATTTTGAAGGGACCTGATTGGTCACTTCCATTCCATATTCATATTGATACATGATATTATGCCATTGGTGTTGTATTAGGCCAAAAGGGTGGTTCAACAGAACATGCCCTCTACTACATAAGCAAAAATCTGCAGGGGGTTGAACTAAACTACACTATTACAAAGAAAGAAATGATGGCAATCATCTATGCCCTCAATAAATTTAGGCATTACATCACAAGTTATCAGATATTTATCTATAATGATCATGCATCAATTAGATATCTCATGAACAGAAGCTCAATAGCAGGAAGACTAGCAAGGTGGTTGTTGTTGATGCAGGAATTTGATATTACAATTATGGACAAGCCAGGTAAAGCCAATGTGGTTGTTGATTTCCTATCTAGAATTCAAAGGCAGGAAGACTCTGCACTTATTGAGGATTCATTTCCTAATGAGCATCTATTTGCAATTAAGGTCATTCACCCATGGTATGTAGATATAGAAAATTATCTAGCTATAGGAAGAAATCCTCCTCAATTCTCCCCTAAGGAAAAGAGATTATTGGTGAAGAAAAGTTTTAACTTTTCTTGGATTGCAGATTGCATGTTTTATACATGGCTAGATAAGGTTATGAGGAGATGTGTACGAGGGGAAGATACTTATAATATACTGCATGCAAGCCATGATGAACCATGTGGTGGACATTTTGCTGCCAAAAGGATAGCAATGAAAATATTAAATACTGGCCACTATTGGCCAAATCTACATAGAGATGTAGCCAAATACACCAGAAGATGTGACAAATGCCAACGAATGGGAAGACCAAGTAGATCAGATCAGATGCCTCTATTTCCACAAGTTATTGTTACACCCTTCAACAAATGGGAACTAGATTTTGTAGGACCAATTTATCTGCCTTCAAATGGTAAGTCCTACATCCTTGTATGCACAAATTATGTGACAAAATGGGTAGAAGCTAAACCAATGAAGCATTCTAGGGATAATAAAGTAGCAGAATTGCTCTATGAGGAAATATTCACTAGGTTTGGTGTCCCTAGGAAAATAGTGATCGATCAAGGAGCACAGTTTACCTCTACATGTATAACAGCCCTAGTAAATGAATACAACATAAGGCATAGGAAATCAACTCCTTATCATCTCTAGGCTAATGGCCAAGTGGAGATCACCAACATGGACATAGAAGCAATTTTAACCAAAACTATAGACTTGAATAGAAAGGACTGGGCTGCAAGTTTACCAGAAGCTATATGGGCCTACCAAACTACATGGAAGACTGCTATAGGATATACACCTTTTGAAATGATGTATGGTAAAATAGTTATGATGCCAATGGAGTTTGAACATAAGACTCTCAGAAAAACATTGGATATGGACATAGATTTAACCACTGCACAAAAGGAAAGAGTCGTGCATCTCAATGCCTTGGATGAGCTCTGAAAGAATGCCCTACAACACACTAAGATAATACAAAACCAGTGAATAAGGTGGCATGATAATTAGATCAAGGAGAATAAATTCAAAGTAGGAGATTGGGCTCTGCTTTATGACTCACAGTATAAGGAAAGTCAAGGAAAACTGAAAACTAGATGGTTGGGTCCATATGAGATAGAAGAAGTATTTACAAATAGTGTTGTACAACTGAGTACCATTGATGAGGTTCGCTTCAAGCTATTAGTAAATGGGAATCACCTAAAGCTTTACTATAAGTCCATTGACAGGGAAGAATTTTTGAGCTAATTTGAATTAGTGCAGGAGGCCATTGATCTTGTAGCCAAAAGATTTGAGTCTCGACTCAATTCCCTAGGCCATGCATAAAAGTACATGCAACTATCATAATAAAGGGGTCATCCACCAGATCCCCATTCCATTCAATCACTTCATCCACCATCCATCCACTCACTCTCTTACTGCCACATCATCCACCTGTCAATATCCATATCATCCACATTTCTCCATGTCACATATTGCAATGAAGAGGGAGGTCACATAAGGTAATTACGATGATTCTATTCAGGTGAGCTCCACTTCACTTTAAGATTGCTTAAGTTGCTTTATTTATTACATTTAATTTAGTATTAATTAGCGCAAATAAATTTCCTATATGGTTTCCATTTCCTTCTGCTTCTCCATACAATTGAGCACATTTATTTAAGTCATAACTCTCCACCACGTCATTATTTCCACCGCCACAAGATTTGTCCCATTAGTTGTCACAAACCCCAGATATTTGAAATCTACAATTCATGATCAAACAATATTTACTTTCTACAATAATACACCTAAATGTATTCTATTTATCCATGATTACTCTCTCCTTCAATAAAGATTGCATGATCGAATTGCTTTCCCTATTTTTCTACAACTTTTGAAGATTGGTTCAAAAGTTTTGGTTGAGGGGAGAGGCAAAGTATTGAAGAATTGGGTTACAAGAAGTTTAGTTTGGAAAATCCTGGTGAGCATTGCTTAAAGTATTTAATTACAAAGAGCTAAGGAGATGGGAGGTCAGCCGATTCAGCATGAGCCTGCATACTATAACATCCTATTGCAGGATGTGTTGCATGTGCTGCCATTCAGGCAATATGGGTGGCTCAATTACTTCCTAATGCTCATAGTTTTTGATGTAGACATTGTAGAGGATTTCACAAGTAAATTTCAAGATGGGGAAGCAAAAGTTAGAGGTATAATGGTGAATGCATCAATTGACATAATTGCAGAGATAATGGGATTACCTCAATTCAGAGAGCCATTTACTAGAGGAAGGGATGCAAAGAGCACCAGGGTAGAGTTTACTCGGCCAAATGACCCTACTCTATGGCTATATAAGCAAGGTGCACAAAGGATGAGTTTGTCGTAGGATTGGGTGTCACAGGCGGGATATATAATCAAATACATAACCTGTAAAGGTAGGTTTTTAGTCCTACATTCTCATCACTTCAAAATTTTGTCTCATTTACACCATGGATTGTTGATGAATATTCTCAAATTTCTTTACAATTTTCTATCCAATAGTGTTATCAAATAATACAGAGGTAATTGGAGAAGAAGAACAAGGAAAAGTGGATGTAACTAAAGAAATACAGGGGCCACCTATAGTAAGCTATAACCATAGACCTCTGCTACACATCACAAAATTTTCTATAGGAATGGCATGTTTTGAAGAACTCCAGCATCAACAAACTACTTCTGCACTTGAAATTGAGAGATTACAAAGGATAATCCAGAACAAGAATCTGGAAATTGCTAACTTAAATGACACTCTCAATCAGGTGGTAGAGCACCTTCACCTGTCTATGTAATGTACCTCAAGGAATTGTATTTGAACTTCCAACTGATTAGAATTTGGAAAGGTAAAAACCCTTCTTTAGATACCTCGAAAGAATTTTATGAAGCATACAAAGATTCACCTCTACACATCAGGAACCTCCTATGTGAATTTTATTTGCATAATTTGGCTGTGCCCCGGGATAAGGAATGTAACCCATTATGTTATGTCGGTGATATTCATATCAGTGCTCTAATCTCTTGGATCACCAATGAGATAAGTAGGGTGGAACAATTTGATAGTCATATGCATGATGAAGTCAATATGCTATTATCCGTGAGGAATGAATATAGAAATGGAATGGGTATTTACTTTGATTGAAGGAAATTGTGGAGAGATGAAAGAGCCAGGCCACTGATTGAGCCTTTGAGACAAGAGGTATTTTCTTAGTATTCCAAAATTATAAAAAACTATCTTAATGTTGCAACCCTACACATTCAAACCAGAGGGGAACATCTTCCATTTCAATTAAAAAGGGCAAACCACACACTCCCAATACCTTGTATGTAGCAACCAGAAGGGAAAAAAGATACATGAGGAATGCCAAAACAAAAAGGGAGAATTGGTTACCCTTGGTTATCCAACTGCCTATTCTCCTATGGCCATTACTGGTTATGCAAGGGGACAACAACATATATAACCAAAGTTCTAAGGAAGGTTGGAGGCAATGCGAGCTCACTTTTGGAGTTTCTAGCATGGATAGTGTGGACAACAGTAGAATGTTGATTTAAGAGAATTTTCTAGAAGAAGAAATGCTAGACTTGTTGAGGGGTCCAACAAGTAAATGGTTGAGGGGAATGATGACCCAAGTTTTTGGCACATTAAGATCATACTTTTACAAACACTTCTTTTTTTTTAATTATGCTAAAAAAAACATTTGGTGTTGATTATGGGACAAGACATGAACTTTTTATGTTTAATATAAAAATTATATTCTGCTAAATATCTCCATAAGTATCACCTTAAAATGTTTTATTAGTTTGATGAATGCCTTATGAATTGGTGTGATGAAAAACCCTTCCTGTAGCCTCTACTATTGAACTTCCTACAACCATGTCTGAAATAATGTTTGCTTTAGTTTAATGCTTAATGAATGTATAAATGAAGTGATGAATTGTCTTAAAGGTTGAACGTGTTGAGCTAACTTTCTACCTCAAGAATAGTTGGCAAGATATTTTGTAGGTACCACGATTGGAGGAAGGAATTAAATTCCAACTTGAAGGATAAAAGACCAAATCAAAGAAGATTGGTTCAACAATAAAATAATAGGGAGGTTGTTTCAAAAATATAGCTCATGCATCTTGATGGCGCATAAATCTAGGATGATGGCACTTTAAGACTAATGAAGTGATTTGAATTAGTTCTTTCATTTCCATTCACCTCTTTACTAGGTTAGTTTTATGTAATAAAGACTTCTTGTTTTATAAGGGAAGGTTGGTTAGTAGTTGGATTCAGTTTCAATAAATAGCCCATTCTCCTTCAAAGAATGGGCTGGAAAAAGATTGTTGTTGTAACACATTTTTAGTTTTCAGAAATACAGTCAAGAGATTGTGTGCCATGTACTTATCTATCTTGAATCAATAAAGTTTATGAAGTTTTCTACCTAATCTATTGTCTACTTTTGGAATTACTTAATGGGGCCCACTTAGGGAACCGTCCATACTTTCATTTTGCAAGTTAGAATAGCTGCACTTCCTTTCATAGAGGTTAATGTGACTTTTCCTGCAGCTGACAGAAACATAGAGCTACCAACTTTTCCTACGACCACTAGATGCAGAGTAGTTTTATCTTTTAGCATTCATTTCCAATCAAGTTATCTAGTAAAGTTGTTTCCAGTAATTCAAATTCTAGTATAAAGAATCTTAGGAAATCATGCATGTATGGGAAAGGTGATTAGTGTATATATTGTGCTGGCCCATTTCAAGTTTATGTCCCTGGGTTGATGATTAAATGAGGTTCTTTAGCAGGTTATGACTGTTGGTTGTGATGTTCAATCCCTAAGTAGAGGAATTCATGTTGCTAGTTATTAAGCAGATTAAAGAACACTACACATGATATGGATTATCATGTCCTGGAGAATGTGGTTTTGCAAGTAGAGGAACATGGAGCTATGAATATCAAAGATGAAGTTAATGATCCTATGGAAGAAGATGATCATGCACCAGAAAATATAGTTGAAGATGATGCTACAAATACATTGATCCTTGAAACATTTAGTGGCACAACTGATCATGTTGATCGAGATGATTTTGATGATGTTCATGATTTACCTGTACTTCAAAAGGCATACGAACCCCTTTATGAAGGATCCCAAAGAACTCTTCTCTCTGTTGTATTTTTTTTGGTGAACTTGAAGGTTATAAATGGTTTATCAAAAATAGGAATCTCACGAATGTTAAGGTATGTGATATATGTCATTTTTTTCATCTATTATAATTGTTCTTAGTTCATCACTACTAAATAAAGGATGAAATATGTACCATTAATATTCTTTATATTAACAAAAAATAATAATTTGTAGATTGATTAGTGAAATTTTGTTACCACCATCGAATATTTTACCTCGCTCATACCGAGATTTATCTTGCATTATGAAAGATATTGGAATGGAGTATCAAGAAATAGATGCATGTCCCAATGATCATATTATATATCATAAACAACATGAATTTTCAACAGAATGCCTAGAATGTCATATCAGTAGATATCGAACATATCAACTTACAAAAAAGTTGCCTCGCAACATTCTTCATTATATTCCCATTATTCCATGTATGCAACAATTATTTAGGTGCGAAATCCTAGCACAATTTATGGATTACCATGCATAGAATAGAAGTGGAGATGAAATTCTTTGAATGCCTACGAATGGTTATGCATTTAGGGAAATGGAGGAAAAATGGTCACACTTTAAAGAAGAACCTCGTAATATCATGCTTTCATTGGCAGTGGAAAATTTCAATCCATTTCGAGAGTTGAGATCTATTTACTCGGTGTGGCTTGTTTTTGTTATCAATAATAACATTCCTCCATGGATGTCAATAAAGAGGGAGCACATAATGCTGGAAATGATTGTTCCAGGTATTTGTTTACATCAATTTTCTTTAATGTAGTAGCATCTCATTTGTCTTAATTATTGCATAATTACTTATATTTTTTCATTTAATAGTCATGTACATTAATTTATATATATTGTAGTAAAATGGTTATAACAATTATGAAATGTGTATGTTCAATCAACTAGGTAAGTACCAAGTTAAAGATATGAATGTATATATTGAGCCTCTTATCGACGAGTTACTAAAGTTATTGAATGGCATCACTATGTATGATGTATCTAGACCAATAGGACAAAGATAATTTCAATTCCATGCAATGCTTGTATAGACGATTCATGATGCCCCAAGGCTAAAAAAAATTTCTGGTATGTTATAACGTTCGACTGCATGACTTTAACGATATTTAATTTTATGAAGTAGATATCATGCATGTTTTTTAAATAATCTATTCATTATATATAATTATAATAATTGACATATTTAATCCAATTATATATGATTTGAAGGTCTTCAAACAAAGGGAAGATTTGCATGTCCAATTTGTGGTCCAAAGATGAAATCTCGTCATTCAACAAGTTTAGGAAAGCAGGTGTTTGATGAGTATAGGCACTTCCTCCACATAAATCATAAGTATCAAACTATTGAAAAACATCTTTTCAATGGGAAAATAGATAATACATCAAAACCACAAAGAATGACACCTCGCCTATGGAAGTTGGAATATAATAGAATTAATTGTCAAGGTTATACATCGGATCAAATTATTTATCTATCATATATGATATGTTTTGAATTTATATTTTTATATTGTGTTGTGTTTACTCATCCAGTAATTGACAATGATTATCATTGTTAATTTGTTTAACTTATATGCTTCATGAAGGTCTCTAAGGCATTAATGGTCGGCTTCCACAGGGTCTAAAAAGTTATCACAGAAAATTTAGTAGGTTTACCTACTATGAGGAGCTACAAATTGTGCATTTGTTTGATATAATTCATATCGGAAAGAATATGACATAAACGTTATGGAAAATATTGGATGGAAGGCATGGCAAAGAAAAAATGTCAAAATTTGTAGTGACATTCAGGAAGCCAATCATGCAAAGAAAAATGTCATTCAATTAAATAGCGATGGAGACCAAATTAATATAAGTTCCCTTCCTTAGTTATTAATGAAGCATCAAAGCAATTCTATAAAAGAAGTCATAGGAAAAATTCAATTTCCCACAGGATTTGTTGCGAACATAAACAATATCATAACAAAAAAAGGTGAATTTGGGTCAGCGATGAAAACACATGATTGGAATACATTCAATAAGGTAATTATTTTGGTATATATATATTTGTACACTACATGTACTTTTCAATGTATTATGTTTACTACTTTTGGAAAAATAATGAAAAGATCATTTTATAATTATTGTAGTACGTTCTACCTCTATCTCTCCTAGACAACTTCGACAACAATGTCAAGAAAGTTATATATGATCTTGGAAAATACATGAGGTAAGTAGTGATATTATTTCAATTTGTTGTATATTTTTGTTAAATCTCGTTAATATATTTGTGCCTTGAATAACTTGTAGATGGTTGTCATCTAAAGAAATCCATAAAGAAGATATAAATTATTGGAAAAGAAAAATTCCTTGTCTAATGTGTGAAATACAAAAGTGTCTACCTTCAAAAAATTTCAATGCACAAGAACACTACCTTATACACCAAGTTGAGGAGATTGAATTGTGTGGACCTGTACACACAAGGTCAATGTGGATGGTTGAGAGGCACTTAAAACTTTTGAAGGCTTTGGTTAGACAAAGATCACATCCCGAGGGTTCTATGGTGGAGGGATATATGGTATACCAAACCATGGTGTACATTACTAAATATCTTCCTAAGTTTACAGCAACTATCCATGTAGATCGCATTTGGGATCCCAACTCCATTAACAAATTCGAAGGGGAGTACTTGATGGGGAAAGGTAGATTGAGGAAAGTGATAGGTAATTATAAGATGGTCATGGAGATTAATTAGAATACATTTTACAATTGGTTTTTATGTATATTGTACTTATTTAATTATTAGTCTTCAATATTCATCAATTATAAATTAAGGTCATATACCGTGGTAATTAACTAATTATACGTCGTTTGTGAATTTCATTTTTTTTTTATATAGTTGGTCGAGAGTGAGATGCACTACATTTGTATGTCGCAAATAATCTTGATTGGATGATGGTATGGATTGAACAATGTCAGCAATCTAGTCGCACATTAACATGGGAAGGTGTGGCTTCATTGGTTAAAGAAGCTCATCGTAATGGAGATTCCAATGTTACACAAAGGGAAATTGATTTAGCATATGGTTTGAGAGATAAAAAGGTATGTATAAATATATTAATCACCCATATTATCTAATTACTTTCAATTACAATCAGCCAAGAATAAATATGTTTATCAACTAATGATATTGCAATAAGTTTTACATGTTTCACATATTGCAAGTGAAACACCACAAGGCTATGTGGTTAATTGGGCATAAATTTTGAATAAAAAATTTGGATGACACGAAGAAAACTTGTGATTTTGGTATAACTGCAGTCTTCTAAGTGACTAATATTTCATCTAGAAGCGAGATACATCCAGAAGTCTCAAAAAATCAATAATATTGGATTTTGGATGATATACATGAGTGTGAATTTAACTCCTTCAAATTAGTTATGTTTTTCATCCTATGGTACAAGCTACAATTGAATGAAAATGATCCCAAGAGAAATTTTATTGAACATGATAATGGATTTACCATGGTTAATACAAGGTATTTTGAGCGAGCTAGAAATGAGCCCTATGTTCTTCCAAGCCAATGTGAGCAAGTATTTTACTCAGAGGTTCTAGGTAAACCGAGTTGGTCATATGTTGTTAGACATGATCCAAGAGGAAGGCCAGTAAAGTATAATGTGGTGTAAGAAGAATATAATGAAGAAATAGAATATGATGTAGATGATGATCAAGATCAATAGTTAGTTGATGATGTGCCTAAAAAAGATGTTGAAGACGAGGAGCTAGATCATGATGATGTAGGAGTTAATGTTCATGAAGATGATATCTATGTGGATGATGAAATTATCGAAATTGATATCAATGATGATGATGATGATATGAAAAACCCTTACAACGTTGCCTCTAGATTAGATGATACAGACAAAGAGTTGGATGAAGAAGAATATGAATGAAATTGAAATGTATGAGTTATGTGATTTTATTAACTATTTGATATTAATTTCTTGATAGAATTATATTTTACTTATGTCCACGGTTATATAATTAATTCATGATGTTTTAAATTTTTATGCCATTACATAATTAATTTTGTGAAGATATGTTTTATCTTTGATTTGAATCTGATTTGAGGGCTTAAGGCATTGATTTGAGTTACAAAGCTTCATTTCTTTGCATACAGCCCAGTTACCCTGTTTTTGAGGGTTTTGTAGTCCAAACATGATATAAAGTGGCTCTTACACTTTTTGTGATTAATTTAGCTTGTGTAAGAGGCCCCATGGATACTGTTGTGATTGTAGGATGCATAGATAGGGAGCAGGATGAGATATAAAGAAAGTATAGCTATTGTCCTCGACAGTTTTGTGAAGAATTACATGTGAAATGAGAGGTTCAAGCCTAGTTTTCAACAAAATATGTATGGGTGATCTTATTTTATGAATTTTTACCCATGTATAGACCTAATGGATTGTCTCTAAGTTGTTCTTGAGGTCTGGGAGGTTGTGGAAGTAGGAGATTCAATAAAACCTCATGATTTTGGTCTAAAACAAGGGTTTTGGGGTTTGGCAAGAATTTGGCTATACAAGTGGAGTATTTTTGTGGATTTGGAGGTTTGGAGGGTTTTAGCTTCCAAAAACATAGGTAAGAATACCTCAAGAGGTTGCCAATCTCTTGATATGTTTTAGGGTAATAAAAAAGGCCAAATGATTTGAAACTTCTTCTCTTCAGGTGCTGCCAAACCTAGGTGGGTCTACCTTTGCGAATTGAGCAGACTTAAGTGATGTGATTTTTTTTACAACAATTTATTCACAATGGAAATCTTACAATGCATAGATATAATCCTAATAAAGTGTATGTGTAATATTAAAATGTGTTCAGTTAACAGATGTAAAAATTAAAATGGACAGACAACATTGCCAATTTAATTATACATATATATATATATAACTTTAAGTTATTTTTATTTTAACTAAAATTACTAAAGCTACAACATGAAAATAAAATGATATTTATGATTTTAAAATTTATGATTAAATATATCTCTCAGTATCCTTTTTGTCCCAATTTAAAAATAATTCTATATTATAGAATACATTTATTTCAATTTTAAGATAGAAATACCAAGGAAAAATCATACAAATATCTTTATGAAAGAAGTATATTGGCGTGAAATTAAATATGATTTGTATTCCAATGTAAAAACTACGAAAAAAGGAAAAAATTCTCTCAACACAAACTATTATGTAGTAGTCAATTAAAATGATCTAAATAGTCTAATAATTTCACCGTTAGCATATAGCAATTTCTATAGAGTTGTAGATCTCTTCCATTTCAAACACACAAAACAATATTAGGTAGATAATCAAACATCTTTCATTTCTACATTGACTTATTTATCCTCGAGGAACTATTATATAGTATATGAAGAAAACCAAAAAACCCACAACTACCCCTATTTTGAAGGAGTTTAGTTTGCTCCCCTTCCTGATCTCCATAATATTCGCATATTACTCGAATTGACTGAAAGGAATTTAATTCTTCTTTAAAGAACCCAATTAATCATATCACATAGATAAAAAACATGTGCACTCATAAATTAAACATATACTTGATATTTCAACTTAAATAATTAAGAAACATCAGGTTGAAGACAATTAAACAATTGAAGAAATTAAACAAACAACTGATACCAGAATGGAACCACCAAATCAAAAATCTTTCATTATCTCCTTCAAAATCTTATACATGCAACATGGTCCTTTTGGATATAAACATTCTAAAATATTATGTTTCTTTCTATCTATCTTATATTCTACTACTACCTTCTTATTCATTTATAACAAAAATGGATATATATACATCAACCGTATGAAAGGACATGTCCTTTCAAAAATGTCTTGTGCTTGAAACAACAATAAAATTAAAAAGTAATTAGGCTCTATTAATCCATAAGAGAAATTTTGATAAGTGATCCAAGTAGTCTCGGTCCCCATGCGTATCTGCATCTCCCAATGTATTTCAGATCGTGATCTCCATTTTCACCATCTTCTCATTCCATTCGCATGATTCATCTAATGTTATCTCTTTCTCAGTAGCCATCTTCAAAATCTCCTATAGTATTGACTCACTTTCATCTTTCCACCTAGTCATTTATTTTAATCTCCCTCTATCATCAAAGAATGCAGTCAATCCCTTTTTGGTGGCATCGATTAATCCCTACTCATCCCCTCACAATTCTTCAAATAAGTATTTATGCTTATTCATAAGATGATTTTCAGCCTCAATTGCAGCTTTATCAAGATCATCCCCCTGGTTCATTTCCTGGAGGTTCTCTAGGATCCTACCATCCACTCTTTCGTGTTCTCATAATGCATCAAATTTTTGTGAGTGTATTCCCCAAAGCTTATTCAACTAGGTTGTTAGACTAGCTTGTCTCTTCTTAATCACTGCAACAAGTGTATCATACTTTCCTTGAGAATATGCACTCAAACCTTCCCAATGATCTTTTGTTTGTGAACTTTCACCATGGGTGAGAAGCTTGGTTGACCCCATTGTAACTCCTAATAAATCTTTCCGACGCTTGTTTTCTCTCAACATTCTTTCATGGTTAGTTTTGTACATTTCATTTTCCTTGATCAACTCTTGTATTTGAGCTTTGTATATTTTTTCTATGTTCATCCCAATCTCTGTTATCGCCACAGGATCAGCCTCCCCAACTTTTAGGGTCATAACATGCTTGAAATCCATCTCGGTATCAAAGACAACTGATTTCCTCTAAGGTGGATACAAGGCCCAAATCATTAATGACTCTTCATTTGGATTGTACGTTGATCTTGCATAGACCTCTGTCACCTTTTCTGGGTTGAGCTTGTGTGTAGCATTACTATTTTTCAGGAAACTGTCAAAGACTAGTGCAAAATTGAGATCTAATACTGGAAAAATCATGACACCAGCACTTTATAGCATTTCCCTTCCCTTTTTAGGGGTCATATTTTCCATCTCTCTTTCCAAATCAATTTTTAAATTACTCAACAACTATTCTTCATTACCTGGTGTGACATTGTCAATTACTTCTCTTATCTCTTTTCCCTTTTGTCTACATAGGAATGTCTTAAATTCTGGAGATTTTATAAATTCATCATATGCTACAAAGGACATATATTCTACATGCCTTGCATCTATATCTACAATTTCTTCAATATTCAAATCCCTGACTAGACATGTGTAATCCTGAGTTCTCAACCTTGACATCTTGTTAGGTAGATGTTGTGGTACAGTAGCCTCATATATCTCTTCTCTGAAAGACAACAACTCTATATCTTGCAACTCTTGATTATTTTGTTCAACCACCATTTTTGCTTCCTCTGCCTCTAAGTTCCCAATCGTATCATCGAATTGGTAGGGCACATGGTGATACCCTCCAAATTTTATCCTTTGTTTAGCATAATTGATATACCCTTCTAGATCAAAATTCTTTCTCAGTGGTCCTCTTTTCATGTTATATTGCAATAACTTCTCCAAAATAATATTATACCCTTCCTTTTCTAATACAGTAAAATCACCGAAGCATAATGTACTGGACATAAAATCCTATTTTCCAAAAGAACTTAAATTCATAACACTAAAAAAAATCATTTTCCTAACAATTTCCAAGTATACAATCCTATCGGGAATCGTTTTAGGAAAAATGAATGGGGCATCTTCAAATCCATAAACCCTAATCATGGTAGCATTCTCCAAACAATACCAATCCCCCCAATTGTTGCTAATTGGTCCATTGAAATCTTTGGGCCTGAGAAACCTCTTTATCTCATCAGACAAAGAATAAGCACATGGATGATTATAAAACTTGTACAATGGTTTCACAAAATTTTATTCAAAGCATACAAAACTAGAGTTAGCAAACCTGTTGTCCCAAAATATAGTGCATGATTGAATAGGTAATGACATGCCTTCCTTATAAAACTATGAAATTCTCATCTCCTAAGGCCACAACCATAGTTCCTATCCAAAGTACAACACTATGTACATCAATAGTGAGTAATTCCTAAGGTGTAAGATAGAGGCTCCACCTTTTATTTCCATCAACCCATAATCAATCCCTTTAAAAATATATGAGGCATAATAAAAAGGTCTAGAGTTGTGATACTAAATATCTTCTGAAATTACCATGGGCACAATTGTCATATACTCAGGGACTTCCATTCCCAATACTTGACCCATTGATAAATAGGTGTATTTCATATAGGGCTCACAAATATCTACATGGAATGGGGGTCCTTCACTATCTTCTAGCGGAATTGGTTTACCACCATGTCTAATTCTACGCAAGGGAAATATCCAACCCTTGTAAATGGTGTCCATACTTCTAAATTCTTTTTGCAGCTCTTCACATATAATATTTTCATTGCATACCCATTCTAATTTAAAGAATTCACCTATTGCATCCTCTGATATGTGTATCAATGGTTTCCTAGATGGATCACATATAGCTTTAAGTCTCGAATTATAATGAGTGGCAAAAAAATTCACCAGTTCAGCATCGACAAAAACATTAGGGAAAACTAACTTTCCTTGATTAAGTTTCCACGGGTTACATATTGGTTCAAAGCAATTCCTTCGATAGTAATGAAAGCTAAACAATTCATAAGCTTTTATTGGAGTCCAAACATCTCCTATGATCTTACATTTATCATCTAGTTTATCCACTTTTTCCCTAAGTTGTGCAGAGCGTCTGGCTTGGAGTCTAGAGCTAGGTAGTTGGTTGATAAGATCTTGATTCAGCTTACGCTTAGTACCCTTTGGCTGAATTTCAATTTTCTGATTTTTCACTTTCAAATGACCACTTTATCCATGCTTTCTACTCTTTGATTTTTCTGAACTAGTTGCTTCCATTCTTCAAAATTGAAAATTCAAGGTATGAAGAACTTGTTGTTTTTGGCCCGAGATTTTGAACTCAGAGAATACCCTGGTTCTTTGCTTGCTCCTCTACTTCTTCCACTATCAATTCTACAATGATGTTTTCAATTGAATTCATCTTGATTCCTAAAATTACTTACGCTTTGTGGCACCATTAATGTTTTAGCTAAAACATGAGCGTAACTGGTTTTTCGAAAGTCTCACTGTCACATCATGTAATTTTTCGGCCAGATATTTTCAAATCTCAGCCAATCCTTTTTTTTGAGCCTTCATCAACATTCATTAAACAAATGCTAGGACATCTCGTAGTTTCCCTGACACCTTAAGTCTTCCCGATAGTTACCCTTTTGGTTTTAATTATATCGCTACAACTCCCATCGAAGCAACCTATTGCTATGACTTTAGCAAGTTGAGCAGAAAATACTCATCTTACTCCAGAGATGTGTAACTCATTGAGATATTTCCTTCATAAATTCTGATCACTGAGACATAACAATTTTCTTACTGATGGAATTACACTCGTTGTGACCTTCTTATCTCTCCCCATTGAAGTTTGTCTCACCGATGAATATCTTCATTGGTGAAACCATGAACCATGTCATTTCGATAATCATTCTCTCTAGACATGTCGCCAAGTCTAGTCCTGTTGGTGTATCATGGAAGGTCGAAAGGAATCCTTGAATTCTTCCTAGTAACATTTTGCCATTGACAGAATCCTCCTTTGTTTATCGGCAAGATTGGATGAATGTCTCGGTCTGACCTTCAGGAACCTTATTCCAATGACTCTAGTCTGGCTGAAATATTTCCTTGTGCTCCAAGCGATAAGACATATGTAAGCTTGATATGACTTCATACCGTCACGTTGATTCTCATTATCTTTCTGATAGAGACTGTGAATTGTATTTTCTTGATATATATCCTCAAATGAGATTTCATTGGTATGACATTCCCGACTTCTTTTCGATGTTGGTATGTAAGCTATCATTTCTCGTCGGCCTAGGCGGTGTCCCCTTGTCCATTTAATAAATGTTTTATTTTTGCAAGAAACAATTTTAAATGACCTTCGCTCAACCGTTCCCCACAATCCCGTGATGACCCCACCATAGAGTCTTAACAAATTGCAATATCACGAGCGAGTGCCACGTGTCTCAACTAGTGATGCCAACAAGATAATCAATTTTTTTTAATATATCTATCAAGTTTTAATGTGTTATATGGTAGGTTACTAAAATGGCTATGAGATGCACATGCTCAAAATGAACGGAGATGTTATAATATCGATGAAAAAGCTGCACGACAGTTATGTTCAACACTGGTGACTGTCTTGAGCGAACACGATTGCTGATGGTGGAGATCAATGATTTCCCACCATCGCGTGATCAAAAGATGCAAGGTGTTTATCGATCATGATATCATGGGAACATGTCACATGTATTTCTTTGGCGATGCATAATGTGGCGGGCCCTTGGTGCTAAGATGCAGATTATGTCAACCTTTTTTAAGGAAGCCATTCGATGATTTGACAAAAGTAAATGATCAACGATTGGAATTTGAATTCACATCAAATGCGATTGGAGCCGTTGGCGCGGCATGCAAGTAAGCTTTAATGGAAGATGAGACATTTATTGGCTCAATTTGATTGACATAAAGTTATTTTATTTCACTCTATTTTATAACAAAGTATTCAAGCACCTTTGCGAAAGCATTTTCAGAGCCACACATGAAAATGAGCTGTCATAGTAAGGATTTGGTCTTCTACAAAGCATAAACACTGTGAGTTGTTTTTTGTGCTTCCTGGTAAATTTAATTAAGAATTCAAGAAGAATTATGGTGTGCTTGTCATAAAATTGTTGATAATTGTTTTAGGGATATTGGTTAGTTGAATTTTAAGAAATTGCAAGGTTTTTCTATAATTTCATTTTCTGCATAGCCCTAGTTTGTTTGAAAGATTTGAAATTTTCAGGAAGCCCTAGTTTACTTGAGATGGCACCACCAAAGAAGCATTGTGGCCATTTTGATATTTTAAGAGGAATTTTTATGATGATTTCCTCAATCAACTCTCGTTGTCAACAAATAATAGGAAGAGTGGTTTGGTTTTGATGCATGGAAGAACCCTAGGTGAAGGATTAGTTTGAAAGAATTCTAACATTGTAGATGCTAGGGTTCCCATGACTAGTCTAGAGATGTTTAGGCTATGGTATGGACAGTGTAATTTGGCTCACCCTTTCTCAAATGGTTGGAGATATGACATGGGGAAGCTGGTGGTGCCAAATGTGTTCCCCGATGTGGATTTCCTCAGGGCATTGGCATCATGTTATGAACCTATTATGAGAGTGACTAGAGATAATGATGGAGGGATTTTATTAATTATAAACAAGGAAAAAATTCAATAAGTTTTTGACCTGAGTGAATCTAGTATGTTCTTGATTCAAATAAATCTTGAGGAGATGAAGCAGGAGTATGTAAAGTCAAAGTCACTTTTCAGGTTGAAGTTGCTTCCTCCTCATCTGGAAAGCATAGGTACTTCAAGGATTTATATCAGTGCAAGTGACCAAGAGCCTTTCAGGCTAAGTTGTTTTGCAAACCCTTTATTGGCTACCTTATATTCATTTTTCCAAAATTTGGGTTTTTACCCTAACACAGTAATGCCAATTTCTTATATGTTTATGGGGGTGCAAGTACAACACCCTAATTTTTCTATGGTTTATGATTTTGCATCTTTTCTGGCAGGTAAGATACATGAAGGGATGTTAAATTTGCATGTAGGGGATGTAGGAACTCCATTATTTTGGTATTCCCTAATGATGTACTTGTTCTTTTACAAGAATTTTGACTTCTTCTCAGAGAATATGGAGTTGAGGCAAGAGGTAAATGGAGAAAGATTACCGGTGCAGGCTTGAACTGCAGATTTATCATACAATAGGGAGAGTGTCAGTTTTGTGCATTTTGACAATTTATTTTCTTCCAAACTCAAGGCTCGAGTGATAGTAAATTTACCTAGGATCTGGAGGATCTACATGAATTTCTAAGACCGAAGGGGAGGAAGCAATATTTAAAAGTTTGTCACAATTGGGGTGACATTATCTTGTACCCAATCAAAACTATGTTTAGGGTGTATGGCTTCCAAGGAAATCCACATATCCTCCCATTCAATGTGCTAGCAAGAGTGGGATTTGCTGACGTTATGAGGCAAATTGGTTGTATTCATGAAGACAACCTAACAAGGAAGGGAAAAGGGACTCTTTTCCTTGATTATACCATTGTGTCTTATTTTTTGTTCTCAAAGGGAGGATGGGTCCACTTTGGGAGGTTCTTTTATGATTTTCATTTAAGGTGTGGTCCTAGGCAACAGAATGACCCTTAGGGATTCTTTTCCCTTTTTAGACAACAAATAAAAGGTGGCATGTTTGCACATGAGTTCATTTTTCTTGAGGATCTAATCAGGAATGAATTTGATTTTAACAAGGAAAAATGGGTAGCATATGAGAAGTTATTGGCCATTGTGCATAAAATGGATCCAAAATATGATGCATTAATGGAATTCACCCCATTCCACAACAAAATTAATTTCTTGATGGACAAATTCAAGGAGATCATGGGTGTTTTGATGACAAATAAGGTCAACTTGGAGTTAGACTTCGGCATACAAAATCCAGATGTGAGGCCTGTTGAAACAAGGCCAACATATCAACCCACGGTGAATTGGCCTCTTTATAACTGAAAGAGGGGTGATAGTAGTGATGAGGAGGAGGAAGATAAGAAAGGAAAACAAATCATGAAGGCATCAACACAACCAGGTCCAAAAATATAAGCACCTGGAGGAATAAAGATCATTGATTTGGACTCATCACCACAATATTTTCTTGCACAACCACCATTAGAGCCAAGCCCTAAGAGGCAAAGAGTTGAATAGGTACAAAAGACTCTGATGGATGAAATCATTGTCATAGATTAGGACATGCAGGTTGGTATTCCTTCCCCTCCCAGGTCAACTCAATTGGTTCTGTCTGATATGGATGTGAAGGAACAATGTGTTCAAGATGCCAGGATGGAGGCATGCAAGAAATTTTTAGATGATTATGCATTTGTTAAAACTCCAATTTTCTTACAACTGGTATGGAGAATGAGACTAGAAGAATATCAAGACAAATACAAAAGGAGAAGAGAGTTGAAACTTAATAGGTATAACTAGGAGAATGATGATGAAGTAAAGGTTGAATTGATGGAAGAATTCAAGAGCATCACTCCTGAGGAGGGGAGGAAATTAGTAACTGAGGCCGGTGTGCTAAGTTTTCCTAAATAGGATATAGTAGATGCAATAGCATTTAATGCTATTTTAAAATCTAAGCACCCCATGCAAAATTTTGAGGAAGAGGTCAAGGCAACATTGCAAGATTTTTCCTTTAGTGAGGAGTATGAGACCCTAGCAATTTGGGCATTGGCACCTGAGGGCAGAAATCCTAGTGTTACTGACATTAGCCCAAACCTAAGGGGAGGGTTAATAATAAAGACAGACTTTGAAACTTCAACTATAGAGGCTATAAACCTAACTATGAATGTGGCCAAATTGGCCTAGAAGACTGTTGAGAGGGAAGAAGCTGAAAAGCAGAGCTTAATGGAGAAATACAATATTATAATTGGAGAATACATCAAGGTGAAACAAAGGAATGTTGAGATGCAAACTAAGGTGGATAGGTTAAAGTATAGGAAAGTTGGGGAGCCCTCAAGTTCTCTTGGTATCATGACACTACCTTCCACATTAGGATCAATACCTCCTACTTCTCCAATTGTTTCTACTCCAGGGTCCCCCATCCAAACTCCTTCTCTCAGTCCTACATTAGAGGTAGTTGAAGAAGAGATTGAATAATTTGTGGATCCTATTAAGAAGAAGTTCCTAAATAAGATTATAGAGTTATAGGCAGCTTTAAAGGCAAGTGAGGAGGGAGTACTTGTAAAGTAGAGTGAAGTTGTTGACACAGTTTTGAGGCACTTAAATCAAAAGTTTGATGGCAGATTGCCATCAGTATATTCTTTATTTTTGGATGCAATAAAGAACATTAATAGGGATCAGGAAGTAGTTTTTCCCTTAGTTGAGAAGTGGATCCTTAGGGTCAATGATTTAGATATCATGTATAAAGCCTCTAGATTTGATACAGATAATAGGCCCAATCATTAAAGCCTACTCAATCTTTTGTAAAGTCACTGCAGCATTTTCAAGCCTTACCAGATGATTTATGTAGGAAAATCAAAGAATTGGTAAAGAGTTTTGATGATCAGAGTGATACATCTTTACTTGATATAATTGATGCACAGGGAAATGTTAAATCATTGCAGCAGTGGCAAGATAGAGCAGATGAGGTCATCAATGTACAATTCAAAATGATTTTGATGCCTCAAACTATGACCTGTTGTGAGTTCTATGGACAATATCATTAGCACCAACACATTTTTGGAGTCTTTTGAGAGAGGTAAATCAGGTAGTAGTGAAATACACACCTTATAGTGCTAAGGTGAATGAGGTGGTTAATTTTGATTGGCTAATAGATGAAGAATATCATAGATGGTGGATAAATACTTAGCCGAGGAAGAGTAAGATAGAGTTGACTACTAGCGGATAACAACTCAATCGTTGCAATTATAACGGATTTCAGTTTTGTTTTGATGGCAGTTTTGTCATAGGTTTCTTGAAGTTTGGCCGATGCATCAACCATTTTCAGAAAATAGGATAAACAAGAAGATTCTCCAGGCACTCAGTTGTTGTAACAAATTTTTGAAATGTCACAGGGCGGTCCAAGTGACTGATGACATGTGTATTTCTGGCCTGGTGCTTGTTTTCTCCTTCATTCTCTATTAGAAGGATTTCAAGGCCATAATACGAGTGAACAAGTTAGATAATTTTTGGTCGATTCTAAGGAAACTTGGAGAGAAATTTGTAAAATGCCTATTGGTTTAGTGAAAATGCAAGTTAGGTTTTGTGTCATTTTGTAGTAGGTTTTGAATTCATGGGATTTTGATGTTTCATGACAGTACTAGCATTTGAATGGCAATGATTCATTTTGAACTCATGTCTCTCCATTGTATAAGCATAGCAGAATATTGAATAAAATAATCAAGGGTTGTTTCGTTCATCTCACTGTTGTGGTGTGTATGATTCTCATTTTAGCTTTAATTCAAGGAATTAATTAAAATGCTTGAATGGGGTCATAGGTGGATATGTTTATATAAGGATTTGATAAGTAGTATTAGGTTAGAATACAAATTGATGGTATTGTAAGGAAAATTGTCAGAGATCTTATATGTTATGTGTTAAATTTGTCATGAATCCTTAGATGCTTATGAATTTGACTCCTCCAATGACATATGGTACTAGTCTAAGTTTTTCTTATTTGTGGGGTATAGTATTTGTTTGTCTTTTCTTAGAGCTTGCTACAAATTGAAAATCAATGACTATATTAAGTTGTGAAGTGTTGTTGTAGCTATCTCATGCTCTAAATAGTTGATATTATTGATGAACAACCAATTCATTTCAGTATTATCCTGTTATGTTGAGCTATTAAATGAGATTATCTATTGTTGTTAATGTTGTTTATAATATTGGTGCAGAGGTTGTAATCACATTAAGGTATCACCCTCCTAGGTCTTGCAGAGCCAAAAGTGTAGGAGGCTTTGTTAAAGTCCTTGTCAATTGGTCCAGGTCCTTTGAGCTGCCCTTGATTGGAATTGGCAATTCGATAGGTAGATTAGAAGATAAACCTGGCTATATTAAAAACAACCAACATTATCCCTTGGTCCTCTCTTTTTCCCACTCTTGTATGTTCCCTTGTCTCTTTTTTCTCTTGTTAATTTTGATTTGTTCCTACTTAATGCTTTGTCTTACCTCATTTTTTCTTCTAGTTTGTTATTTCGTCGTGTTTTGTCAAGTTTTTCTTTCATGTGTCTCTTCTCTTTGGGTTTGTCCTTTTCTATTTATTGTTCCTTCTTTCCTTATTTTTCTAATTCTTGTTTCTCATTATTTTATGACTATTCCTTACATTTTACAAATTATAGGTTTTTTCTAATTACACTGAAGGCGTATCCTCTTTGAGTTGAATGAGTTAAAATGGACCATCAATAATTAATATTGGCTATGTATAGTGCAATACGATTATAGTGATTTCATCCGTTCATCACCACATTTTTTCCCCTCCATTTTCTTTATTTGTTTTACTTCTTAATATTTTACTTGTGAACTCTACCCTTTTTACTCATCCGGTGACACCGCAATATTTACTGAATGAAGGTTTCAACAAATGAAAACAAATATCTACTTCTATAAATTTAATTTTAAAATTTTTCCATATTTTTCAAGACTCAGACTAAATTGGTTAATTGGAATGTATGAAATAATTGATATAGTTTTGGTTTGATATATATATTTTAAATTTTTGAAAAATATGTTCATAATTTGAATATCTAATATTTTTAATTAAATAGGTGTTAAAAGGTGAAAAGTTAAATTATAAAAATGTCTATTTTTTTTCTTAATTAGAAAGAGATTAAAAGTGAAAATATAAATTATTTTTAATATTTATATATTGAATGGTTTTACTTGTTTTATATATATTAGTTATATATTTTCTAATTTAAAAAATATAAAATTATAACAATGTTTTTCTCTTTTTTTGTTAATTAGAAAGATGTTAAAAGTGGAAATTTAAATTATTTTGAATATTTGCATTTTATAAAGTTCATATATTAAATGGTTTTTACATATTTTATAATTTGAAAAAATACAAAAAAGTAAATTAGAAAAATAAATAAAATTGTTTTTAAAATTTTTAGAATTTTTTATTTTTTATTTCTTATCCATAAGAGACAAGTTCCACGTAGTGGCTAGTACTTGCCTTTATAGTATTTTAGATTCAATAAAAATAAATGTAATTTTTGTTAATCGAATAAAAGATAGTTACATGCATTTATATTAATATTAATAATTATTAATCTCATTTTAATTATATTATGTAAAAATCAAGTATCTTATATAAAAACAATTATATATTATAAAAATATTATAAATATCAAAACAAATCAAATGATAGTATAATATAATTAGAAGAAAAAATTGATAAGTATATAAATATAAAATTTATCTAATAATTAATAAAGATATGTATAATATGATATAAATTTATTATATTATATTAAATAATATTTATTGATTAGATAATTATAAGATAAAATTGTGGGAGGTAGGGAGGGCGCACTCCAAGGTGGTGGAGGATGTTGGCATGAACGACCACGTTGGAGCTGTAAGGGGAAATAGTGATGGGTGGGAAGCCATAGGTTGTATGAGAGAGCTTGCTTGTCCTATCAATCAACCAAATGCATGGGGAAAAAAAATCATCTATCTTCCTGAGGTGCAGGAAATATTAAAATCCATTCATTCTTTCACTTGCATTTAGACAACTCGCACATAAGAGAAGGAGGCTAGCAACAATGCTCATTTAAGGATTGCACAGAATGTCGTGGGCATTTGTTCTAGTTCAGTGTTGTCGTTGAAGTCTAGATATTGATTGATTGATTGATTTTGATATCATTTTGTCAAGCACTTACTAGTGGGAGCCAAATGGTTGGGTCCTCAAAATTTTTGATAGAGGTTTCAGTTGCAAGTGTAGCTCAGTTTGGGGCAGACACCCCCATATCGCTCAAGTCTAACGATAGGCTGAGGAACTTTCCTTTCATAATGGATCAACACCTTAAAATATTTTTTCTCGACTATGAGCCTCTGGTGTTATTTGCAGTCAAAATGGTCTTAGGTCCTCGTTTTCTAGAGGAAACAGAGTATGGGCACACTAATTTGCAGATATCTTCTCATTTTTTGGCTTCCCTAGATAATTTGGTCCCAAAGATTGAAGCAAGGAATTTAATGAGGAAATTTTTCATACTCGGACTACTAAGGTATGAATGAACTCCTTTGGGTGGTGGTGGAAGGGTGAGGATGTCCGCATGCATTGGAGGTGGTGAAGGTGAAGGATGAAGACACGATGAAGATTTTTCCATTTTTGTTGGACCTTCAAGGTACTGGGTTGATGAAGCACCGAGCCATAGTAGCGGTTTCGGTCATCTTATTGAATAAATGGTTAAGGCTAATGACAACTAATAGCGATGAATGGAGGGAGGATTTTGAAGATTTTGCATTTCTGAATAAGCTTTTGTGAAGTGCAGTGTATGTTCTTAGTATTTTAGCAGCTAGTTTTTTTTTTTGGTTAATGCAAGCACGAACTAGCTAGATTGTTTTAAATTTAGATTGTTTAAAGTATTGAATGTTTCAAGCTATGGCCTATATTTGTGAGGATCCATACAAACAATATATGGTTTTTTGAAGATTTCGCATTTCTGAATAATTTTTTGTGAAGTGAAGTGTATGTTCTTAGTATTTTAGCAGCTAGTTTCATTTATATTAATGCAAGCATAAACTGGTTAGATTGGTTTAAATTTATACTATTTAAATTATTGAATGTTTGAAGCTATGGCCTATATTTTTGAGGATCCATACATACAATATATGGTATTTTGATTCTTGGTGGAACTGATGAAATTAGCTTAATCGGTTGTACTTTGGATCTATAAGCATAAATACAATATAATCCTTATGTATCAAAAATAAATTATAAGAAAGAATTAAATAATTATTATTTAAACATAATATTTATATAATACTTAATATGTATATAATTTATGTTAATATATATATTATTAATGCATTACACATATTTTTTTAGAAAGTTAATCAAGGCGAAAAATTATATTTAAACAAATGCTTATATTATTATTTTACTTTCAGCTTCCTTTGCCCTTGGTTTTACTTGAAAAAATTTCTTTGCTTTGTATAGCATGTCGTGTGAAAAGAGAGATGCAATGGATTGCTAACAATAATAGACTATTAAATGTATCGTAATTTTTTTTACAGGGAAGAAAATTGTTTCAGTTTCACTATATGAGGATTGCAAAATTTGGAAGGAAGGCATCCTTTTCAATTTCTTATTTTCATTATTAGTGGGTGATCCCACAAAGCTGGTTTACAATTTATGAGAGGAACTAATATTTGCTGAAATCACATATTTTTAGAAAATATAATGATTTAAGCCTTTAAAAGTTCCATTTTAAGGATTCCAATTAAAGAGGGTTTGATCAAACCACCATAGATCAAACCCCCTTGGATAGAACCTCGCTAGTTTTAAACCATACCTATAAATGAGTCTCCTTTACACCTATCAAAATGCTGATAAAAAATCACTTTTGATTTACCTTTTGGGGGATCAAATGAATTCATTTAAAATTTATTTGAAATGATTATGGTATTCCTCGAAATGAGCTATCCCACGAATATAATTTTAATATATTTTTGTTTTATTATGTATTTGTGTTTATAGTTTTATTAAACATAAGTTTTTCACTGAAAATCAAGCTCTTTGTTTTGCACATGTGGAAAAATAGAAAATTATCAAAATAAAAAATTTGAAAATATATTTGTGCTGATTATTGATGTCTTTGATTTATTAAAACAAAAAAAATTGAATTTCGATACATACAAAAAAAGTTATGTTGTATACAATCTACCTATGTCTGAATTGCAATTGGTTTGACTTTGAAAATCTATTAAGGAAAAATAATTGACTAAAAAACCATGAGACCAAATGAAAGTGCTATATATTGTAGTTACAAATCTAAATTCGAAAAAATTAGAATTTTATACTTCATACAAAAAAAGTAATGTTGTATACGGTGAGCGTCACTTTTTAAAAATGTTGTTTTCTAAAAAAAACCAATTTTCATGGGAGATGGAAAAAGAAGTGCAATCTTATTCCAAAAATTTTGAAAAAAATATTTTTAGAATCTAGAATCAAAATTTGATGAGACTCTAGTTTACATCATCTTCAAATTCCTCACGGTTTAGCCGCTATAGGTGCCTGAATGTGAAGATTTAGTTAAAAATTAAAAATTCAGTGTCTAGTTTGGCCAAAAATTGTAAACCACTATTGTGGGATCACCCTAGTCACTGCTCATTTTTTTTAGGAGAAATTTGTGGAGTTGGTGTCCCCATGTATATTTGATTTTGTTGCTTAATTTTAAACAATCATTTTAAATTGTATTTTTTTAAATGTATATTCTTTAAATTGTTTTTTCCTCTATTAAAAAAAGAACATAATTCAACTGTATACTCTTATATTTAATTATCAATCCTTGCCACTAATTTTTATGAACTATATATTTTTATATTTAACTACCATTTGTTGCTATGTTAATTTTGACAAAGAATTATTGACAGGGAATTGAAATATGTTATTATTGACTAAGAATTAACAAATGAAGACATTCAGATCTATTATAATTCTCTCAATCTATACAGACAAGAAAGGATGCTAGCAGAATTTGCATTCAATTTTACACTAATTATCTATGTTGCGTAGTTATAAATAAAGATAAAAAATAGTTCAAATAGTTATTAAGCTCAAACAATTATAAATAAAGTTAAAAAACAAATCTATGTTGCAATTAAATTCTTTAAAAATGGGTAGATTCAGGGCAAGATCTATATTTCAAAGAACTATAATAAAATGTATACTTTCAATAAGACTTAAAATTTAATTTTCTATATGAAAATATGTATCTTGTTGTTGCACTGTATCAATGCAGGAAAAATTTACAGGGAAAATTGAGAGGGAGCAATTGGAGGTAAATAAAAAGGAGGGAAGGAAATTTGTAAAGCCACATGGCATTTCACAATAAGAAGTTGATACTTATTTTTCAATCATATACACACACACTCCCTATTCCCCTTCTCTTTCTCTCTCCCTCTCTCTCTTTCTCTCACTCTTGAGCCCTCTATCCATATCTCTATATTACTCCCTCTCTCCTCTCTATCTATTGAGCCATCTCTTCCTCTCTCCCAATATCTTTCTCTCAATATCCATATCTTTCTCTACCTCTACCTCTACCTCTATCTCCCTATCTCGCTTTCTCCTTCCCTATCCCTCTCTATCTCTCTATATCACCTTCTATCTATATTTATATCTCAGTCTTCCTCTCTATCTTTGTGTTTCTCATTATTTCTCAATTTATCTTCCTCTCTCTCCCTTATATCTCTCTATCTTTGTCTACGCTTCTCTCTCTATTTATGCATATCTATCTTTGTCTCTCTCTTTCACTCATATACACAAACACTCCCTATTCCACTTCTCTATCTCTCCCTCTCTCTCTTTCTCTCACTCTTGACCCCTCTATCCATATCTCTATATTACTCGCTCTCTCCTCTCTATCTATTGAGCCATCTCTTCCTCTCTCCCCATATCTCTCTCTCCATATCCATATCTTTCTCTACCTCTACCTCTACCTCTACCTCTACCTATATCTCCCTATCTCATTTTCTCCTTCCCTATCCCTCTCTATCTCTCTATATCACCCTCTATCTATATTTCTATCTTAGCATTCCTCTCTATCTCTGTGTCATTACCCCTCTTTTGATCCCTCCCCCTTTATATCCCTATCTCTCCCTCTTCCTCTCTTCCTATTGAAAAATTAATATGATTCAAGTAATGAAGCTTGATTATCTTCCTAATTCAGAGGTTTTGTAAGTGGATGTATAGTTGGTTTGAACTTATCATTTCTCCATTGAGACATCTCGGTGTACCTATTGCACATGAATGTGCAATTGCTAGTTATTTGTTACTTTTAAATTTTTTATTTTTTTTTAATCTCTTTTCAATTTTCTTTTTAATTTATTTTAAATTTATGCATTTTATATATATTCTTATTTATAATTTTATATTTTCGTACAATTTATTTTCTGATTAATTATTTATAATTTATAATTTATATGTAAACATATAGTTTATAAATTTTATGTTTACTTATAAATTATAATTTATATACTTATAATCTCTTTATAATTTTTCTCTTTTAAATTTGTTATAATTTAAAAACATATTTATTATTTGGTTATTTTCTCTTTATATATTATATATTTTAATTTATTTTCTTCTAATTTATTTTGTTTATTGTTAAAATTATATGTTTATATGTTTATATGTTTATATGTTATTTATATTAATTTTTCTTTTTTAAATATTTTTCTTTTAAACTTTGGATTTTTAATACTTTATTTTTGGTTCATTTAATTTTTACTATAGAGGGGGTTTTAAAACAACTTATGCCCATCAATTCATCGAAGTCGAGCCCCTTTTGATTTAATGTTTTAATGATTTCACCTGACTTTATTTTTCCCTATTCTAAGTTGGCCCCGTGTCCCCACGTTTAAAAACAACTTAAGCCATTGTTTGTCATTGGCCTAGGTGATGTCCCCTTATGCCTTTAATAAATGTTTAATATTGTGATGGGAATAAATTTTAATGATCATTGATCAACGATCGTTTGATCGCAGCCATTCCCCTCCATCCCGCGATGACCCTAGCACAAAGACTCAATCGATTGCTATATCATGGGCGAGCGCCATGTGTCTCATCTAGCAATGTCGAAGGGATGATGAAAGTGATTTAATATATCTATTGGGTTTTAATACGTTATATAGTAGGTTACTAAATTGGTTACAAGATGCGTGTGATTCAAATAAATAGTGATATTATAATCTAGATGGAAAAGGTGCTCAATGGTTAGTGACAAGGCTGGCGACTGTGTTGAGTGAATAGGATTTCTGATGGTTGAAATCTACAGTTGCCCACCATTGCGTGATCAAAATTTGTGAGGTATTTATTGATTTTGATATCACAGATGAGTGCCACGTGGATTTCTTTGGCAATGCATAATATGGTGGGCCCTAGCTATCGTGATGGAGATCGTGTTAGCTCATTTTGGAAACCATTCGATGATCTAACAAAAGTGAAAGATTGATGACTGATATAATAGGCTTGGCTTGCTTTATATTCACTACTCTAAATGGTGCCATAATTTTAAATTTAATTAACATACTCTAAAACCTAACGAAACCAAGTTGTAGCTCGTCAAACTGGAGAAGTGAAAGGTCAATACCAGTGCTGAGGAAGAGTTTGGAGGAGTGAAAAAAAGGTCAATACCAACACCGAGGAAGAGTTTGGAATTAAAACAAGGTCAATACAAGCACCAACGAAGTTTTTGGAGGAGTGAAAAAAAGGTCAATACCAGCACCGAGGAAGAGTATGGAGGAGTGAAAAAAAGGTCAATACCAGTGCTGACGAAGATTATGGAGGAGTGAAAACAAGGTCAATACAAGCGTCGGGGAAGTGTTTGGAGTTAAAACAAGGTCAATACTAGCATCAACGAAGATTTTGGAGTGAAAAGAAGGTCAATACCAACACCGAGGAAGAGTAGGGAGGAGTGAAAACAAGGTCAATACCAATGTCGAGGACAAGATTGAGGGCACTCAAGAAAAATCGATGACCAAGGGAAAATGAGTTTTATAAGTTTGGCACCCCCATTCTCTTTAACCTGCAATTTTCATACCTAGTTTCCAAAGATATTCTCGTACACTAGCACCCCTATTCTCGTAAAATGGTATAAGATAAGATATAAAAAATAAAATAGCTTAGTCTTTCACATTTTTATCGACCAGCCTCAGGTCTTGGCAAAACTCCCATAATCTACCCACATCTTGGTTGTTGGTGGGAACATGTTATTCTTTGTTGTATGACCTACCTCAAATATTATGTCCACAAAGTTTCTAAAAACATAAAACAATAAGAAAAAATTAAAAGGTACAACTAAAATGGGGTTATTTCCTTTTGGCCTCATCCACCTCTTATATTTCAACATAACATGGAATTATGCTTACATAACATAAAATCAAAAAAATGGAAGTTTATAGGGGTAAAGGAGCCCAAGTATATGCTAGGCTAAGCTAGATCTAATAAATGGAAATAGAGGCATATGGTTCTTCTTTAATACCTCCATCACAAACATATGCAAGGAAAGGTCTCCTCCCTTCTTGGTAGTGATAACCTCCTCCAAACACAACCCTTAAAAATTATGAATAGAGGAATATAATCTTTGAAGAACTCAAAGTTGATTCTCTCTTACTTGATGCAAATATTCGTTTTATCCTTAAAAACATTTATAGTGATTACTAGAGGCAGATAGACCAATTCTTCATAATAGAAGAAATCATACTTTTCCAAGGATGGCATTATGAGAAAACCTTAGGTTAAATGAATAGTTCCTAGCTAAGTTCTTTAAATCATGTCCAACCGTATAAGAGAAGACTGCTGCTATGTGTACTTGGATACCATGGAGAAAGGCTTTTTGGGATCTTTCATCAATCAAGGTATTATAACACCTAAAAGTGAGAATGAAGAATATCTCCTAGGATGGTTGCCAACTATGCTTCTTAACACCTAGATTAAAAAATCCTTGTCAATATAATTTCCATCACAATTAAACCTATTGCTTGAGATATAGTCATACACGTAAACAAATTGGATTTCTTGATAGTAGATACATTCTAGACAATTCAATTCTTGCATTGAAGATTGTTGAATGGGCCCAACAATCTACTGATGATGCCCTTATAATTAAGTTAAAATTTTGACAAGGCATATTATTGCATCAAATATCCTTTCATTCAAAAATCACGCCATGTCAAGACTTTCAAATGAAGGTATTTTTTATTTTAAATATTTCATGTCCAAAATTCTTTATAAAAGGAACCTTTGCATGAAGCACCTTCAAATGAAGACCATAAATTAAAGGTCCTTCATTAGAAGATCCTTCATATGAAGGTTCCTTTAATGCCATCCCATTATAGCTCTTAGATTTTTTAGAGATATTTTTGTTTTGAAGTAGAGATTGGACCATCAAATTGATAAACCTTGACCTAACAACCACAAATTCATAAGAAAATTTCCCCTATCAAACCTAGGGCATCAATTCAATGCAAATTTTCTTTCTTTAACAGACCCCTTCACACCAATCCACTGAGTTACAGTTCCAAGACATTGGGTGGATTGGTGGATGCCATTTCTATTTAGCCCTCAAACCCTTACATAGGCACAACAAGGCAGTCCTTGTATTTGATAGTGTTCTCCCACAAAAAAATCTTTGAGAACTTCAAATCAAATTCAAATGAAAGGGAACACATATATTTATCTACACCAATAATCTCAGAGCATTTCAAGGTTGTATGGATCTATACAACACAAAAGAACTTTAGAAAAATAGTAAAAACACAGAAAATTGCTTCAAGAACATGGTATTTGATATGAAATTTTTGTATCAACTCCTCCAAAAATTGAAATGGGATGGGAATACAATATGATAGAAGTGGGATAAGAAATGCATCATTTGAAGCATCAAACCAATATGCAAAGATGAAAGAAAGTGCTAACCCCTTAAACTAAAAAAGTTTCTTTTAACTTTAAATTTGTTGGGTAGAAAATTCTTTTAAGTTATCAAATCCAACCATCATACATAATAAAAATGTTGTTGTTTCAAATGACTATGAGCACTAACTTTCACTATTTGAAGATGTTGAAACCTTTTCATAGAGAATTAGAACATTGATTTGACCACTCATCCTATCTTAAAACATACCAAAAGTCTCCTAGCAATTAGACATAGGGAGATTTAAGATGACTTAAACAATTTTTATTGACAAAGCATAAATTTATGATGACTTTACCAGGCCTAGTACACACTCCCTTCCCATTAACAACTTAGACATATGGAAATTAAATGTAAATTTTCTGCTATTTTTAGTCATGTAGGTGTCTAATAAACCACTTGGTGGTGTTTCCCTTAAAGTTTATTTACTTGAATGAGGAGAAAAATTCCTTTGATTACAATTAGAGAATACATTTGAGGCCTTGGTTGTGTAATTGGTGGACCATAGTCACGTTTAACACTTGTTAAAAATTTTGGGAGTTAAAATGTTAAGCAGATTTGATTTGTGGACACATTTGGACGGTAGTAACAATAACTTGCAATCTATCAAGAATTGATTACCTTATAACCTATCAAATTCTAGCAATGAAATGATAGATTAATCATAATGTCACCTTGGAATCACATCACCATGAAAGAACTTCATCCAACATCCTTATGAGTGCAGGTACCACCAAATAGGTATTTTTCAGATTTGTCTTCCTCGAGTGAGGGAAATTTAGGAAGAGAAGAGGAAACTGAGACATGTAGTACGTCTAAAAGAGGGAGATCAACTAGAGGTCAAAATATTAGAAGTAAATTCCGTAAATGCATGGATTTTTTTCTTACTGAAGGGGGGCCATGTTCTTATGATGATGAGAGAATAGGAGACATTGAGGTGTCCTTGAAGTAAAAACATCTACGGAAACAATGGGTACCCAAGGAACTTCCTCGAATAAACACTGATCTTTGTGTCAACGAGAGGATATATCACATAGCACCATCATCATTGCATGGTTCGAGCCTATTTTTTATGGATGGCATAAAGGTTTGTTACGACAAAGTTACTAAATTGATGGAGTATGTTGGACCCTATTATAGTTACAAATATTGGATGCAGATGGTTCGATATACTTGAAGTATATATGCGCAGGTATGTACTATCATAAAATTATATATAGCTAACAGGCCTAGTACACACTCCCTCCCCATTAACAACTTAGACATATGGAAATTAAATGTAAATTTTTTGCTATTTTTAGTCATGTAGGTGTCTAATAAACCACTTGGTGGTGTTTCCCTTAAAGTTTATTTACTTGAATGAGGAGAAAAAGTCCTTTGATTACAAATAGAGAATACATTTGAGGCCTTGGTTGTGTAATTGGTGGACCATAGTCACGTTTAACACTTGTTAAAAATTTTGGGAGTTAAAATGTTAAGCAGATTTGATTTGTCGACACATTTGGATGGTAGTAACAATAACTTGCAATCTATCAAGAATTGATTACCTTATAACCTATCAAATTCTAGCAATGAAATGATAGATTAATCATAATGTCACCTTAGAATCACATCACCATGAAAGAACTTCATCCAACATCCTTATGAGTGCAGGTACCACCAAATAGGTATTTTTTAGATTTGTCTTCCTCGAGTGAGGGCAATTTAGGAAGAGAAGAGGAAACTAAGACATGTGGTAGGTCTAAAAGAGGGAGATCAACTAGAGGTCAAAATATTAGAAGTAAATTCTGTAAATGCATGGATTTTTTTCTTACTGAAGCGGGGCCATGTTCTTCTGATGATGAGAGAATAGGAGACATTGAGGTGTCCTTGAAGTAAAAACATCTACGGAAACAATGGGTACCCAAGGAACTTCCTCCAATAAACACTAATCTTTGTGTCAACGAGAGGATATATCACATAGAACCATCATCATTGCATGGTTCGGGCCTATTTTTTATGGATGGCATAAAGGTTTGTTACGACAAAGTTACTAAATTGATGGAGTATGTTGGACCCTATTACAGTTACAAAGATTGGATGCAGCTAGTTCAATATACATGAAGTATGTATGCATAGGTATGCACTATCAGAAAATTATATATAGCTAACAGGCCTAGTACACACTCCCTCCCCATTAACAACTTAGACATATGGAAATTAAATGTAAATTTTCTGCTATTTTTAGTCATGTAGGTGTCTAATAAACCACTTGGTGGTGTTTCCCTTAAAGTTTATTTACTTGAATGAGGAGAAAAAGTCCTTTGATTACAATTAGAGCATACATTTGAGGCCTTGGTTGTGTAATTGGTGGACCATAGTCATGTTTAACACTTGTTAAAAATTCTAGGAGTTAAAACATTAAGCAGATTTTATTTGTGGACAGATTTGGACGGTAGTAACAATAACTTGCAATCTATCAAGAATTGATTACCTTATAACCTATCAAATTCTAGCAATGAAATGATAGATTAATCATAATGTCACCTTGGAATCACATCACCATGAAAGAACTTCATCCAACATCCTTATGAGTGCAGGTACCACCAAATAGGTATTTTTCAGATTTGTCTTCCTCGAGTGAGGGCAATTTAGGAAGAGAAGAGGAAACTGAGACATGTAGTAGGTCTAAAAGAGGGAGATCAACTAGAGGTCAAAATATTAGAAGTAAATTCCGTAAATGCATGGATTTTTTTCTTATTGAAGGGGGGCCATGTTCTTATGATGATGAGAGAATAGAAGACATTGAGGTGTCCTTGAAGTAAAAACATCTACGGAAATAATGGGTACCCAAGGAACTTCCTCCAATAAACACTAATCTTTGTGTCAACGAGAGGATATATCACATAGCACCATCATCATTGCATGGTTCGGGCCTATTTTTTATGGATGGCATAAAGGTTTGTTACGACAAAGTTACTGAATTGATGGAGTATGTTGGACCCTATTACAGTTACAAAGATTGGATGCAGCTAGTTCAATATACATGAAGTATATATGCATAGGTATGCACTATCAGAAAATTATATATAGCTAACAGGCCTAGTACACACTCCCTCCCCATTAACAACTTAGACATATGGAAATTAAATGTAAATTTTCTGCTATTTTTAGTCATGTAGGTGTCTAATAAACCACTTGGTGGTGTTTCCCTTAAAGTTTATTTACTTGAATGAGGAGAAAAAGTCCTTTGATTATAATTAGAGAATACATTTGAGGCCTTGGTTGTGTAATTGGTGGACCATAGTCATGTTTAACACTTGTTAAAAATTTTGGGAGTTAAAACGTTAAGCAGATTTGATTTGTGGACACATTTGGATGGTAGTAACAATAACTTGCAATCTATCAAGAATTGATTACCTTATAACCTCTCAAATTCTAGCAATGAAATGATAGATTAATCATAATGTCACCTTGGAATCACATCACCATGAAAGAACTTCATCCAACATCCTTATGAGTGCAGGTACCACAAAATAGGTATTTTTCAGATTTGCCTTCCTCGAGTGAGGGAAATTTAGGAGGAGAAGAGGAAATTGAGACATGTAGTAGGTCTAAAAGAGGGAGATCAACTAGAGGTCAAAATATTAGAAGAAAATTCCGTAAATGCATGGATTTTTTTCTTACTGAAGGGGGGCCATGTTCTTGTGATGATGAGAGAATAGGAGACATTGAGGTGTCCTTGAAGTGAAAACATCTACGAAAACAATGGGTACCCAAGGAACTTCCTCCAATAAACACTAATCTTTGTGTCAACGAGAGGATATATCATATAGCACCATCATCATTGCATGGTTCAGGCCTATTTTTTATGGATGGCATAAAGGTTTGTTATGACAAAGTTACTGAATTGATGGAGTATGTTGGACCCTATTACAGTTACAAAGATTGGATGTAGCTAGTTCGATATACATGAAGTATATATGCGTAGGTATGCACTATCAGAAAATTATATATAGCTAACAGGCCTAGTACACACTCCCTCCCCGTTAACAACTTAGACATATGGAAATTAAATGTAAATTTTCTGCTATTTTTAGTCATGTAGGTGTCTAATAAACCACTTGGTGGTGTTTCCCTTAAAGTTTGTTTACTTAAATGAGGAGAAAAAGTCCTTTGATTACAATTAGAGAATACATTTGAGGCCTTGGTTGTGTAATTGGTGGACCATAGTCATGTTTAACACTTGTTAAAAATTCTGGGAGTTAAAACGTTAAGCAGATTTGATTTGTGGACACATTTGGATGATAGTAACAATAACTTGCAATCTATCAAGAATTGATTACCTTATAACCTATCAAATTCTAGCAATGAAATGATAGATTAATCATAATGTCACCTTGGAATCACATCACCATGAAAGAACTTCATCCAACATCCTTATGAGTGCAGGTACCACCAAATAGGTATTTTTCAGATTTGTCTTCCTCGAGTGAGGGAAATTTAGGAGGAGAAGAGGAAACTGAGACATGTAGTAGGTCTAAAAGAGGGAGATCAACTAGAGGTCAAAATATTAGAAGAAAACCCGTAAATGCGTGGATTTTTTTCTTACTGAAGGGGGGCCATGTTCTTATGATGATGAGAGAATAGGAGACATTGAGGTGTCCTCGAAGTAAAAACATCTACGGAAACAATGGGTACCCAGGGAACTTCCTCCAATAAACACTGATCTTTGTGTCAACGAGAGGATATATCACATAGCACCATCATCATTGCATGGTTCGGGCCTATTTTTTATGGATGGCATAAAGGTTTGTTACGACAAAGTTACTAAATTGATGGAGTATGTTGGACCCTATTACAGTTACAAAGATTGGATGCAGCTAGTTCGATATACATGAAGTATATATGCGTAGGTATGCACTATCAAAAAATTATATATAGCTAAAAGAGAAGGATCAAAATAAAGGAGTGGCTAGGTACATTGATGGAAGGCCAAAAGGATCAAGGAAAACTATAGGGTTTATAAATAGTACATGATGTGGGTCAACAAATAAGCAACCCAATTGCATATTTGAGGCGTGAGAGGGAAACCATGTATTCGTATGTGCGATAAAATCAGTAACTGTAGGGGAAGAGTTGCTAATTGATTAAAATTTGAATTTCTTAGATACAAACACAATTACTATGAGGGTGGTATGTACTATATACCATTTTACCGAACCTCCAATTAATGACGCCAATATACCATTTTATTATTATGTTTTTTTCATAAGTCTATTGGTTTCATTTCGGTAATGTTTTTTATATTTAATTTTTGTCACAATGGTACATTGATCATATGAGGAAGGCTCAGGCTCAGAGCACAAATCGTGATCCATCTTCAGGTGCTTCTACCTGATTGGTTTACCTCACTATAATTGTACAAATTAGATATGAGAATTTTTTATTATTATTATGTTTTTTTCATGAGTTTATTGAGTTAATTTCAATAATGTTTTTAATATTCTTGTTGCAGTCGACTAATCGGGGAAAGGCACCAGTAGTATAGGAGAACATCCATATGGAGGTGCAATCACTATTATGTGATGATGACATTGCATTTTTCACAAACCATGTGGATATGATGAGGAAGGCCCAAAAAAAATGCAATAAAGAAATCCTTCAATTGGTATTCATAGTGCCTCAAACAAATGAGATAAAGATAAAGGGTTAGAATATTATTTGAGAGAGTAAAAAACTTGCAAGTAAATTGTCATGAGATCTTTAATTATAACATAGGTTCATTCATGGTTTTATATTTTGTACTCTTTTATGTCATGGAAAAAAAAAAGTGTTGTTTTTATAGGATTATTTGTGTCCTCATCATGTTGTTGGCCATGATCAGGGTACTACAAGTGTTGTCCAAAAATTAGGGGTCGGTACAAGTGTCAATCCTGATCTTCGTGTGCATACATCACATCATCTGACCCCATCCTCCATGCCAATATTGTCGACTGAAATGTTGGCAACACATACTATGCAAGCATTCGGTAGTGCACCCTCTGGCAGCAAAAATATGCCACTACATGTGTTAGTACATGTACTTGGGGATGCAAATCCCACTATTACTAGTAATTTTTTAGCAACATTTCTTGGATCTTCCCATATTACTATTGTGGAAACATTGTTGATCATATTTTTTGGTGACTAAGGATTTCATTCCCATAAAGATAAAGAAGATCCTAGGTACTTTTAAATGTTTTAATTATTATTATATATAATCCAATTAAAATTTACTTATTCATCAATCTTTATAGACTAATTATCACATGATCATTTTGCAAGAAATGATGTTTTTTATAAACATCTAAGTGATGTTACATTGGAGATCTTCGGTCCCACCATATGTACACGGTAGAATTCCTAGAATCAAGATTTAAAAGATGAGCTCATTAACCGTTTAGTTGTGTTGTTCGGTGATAAAACATTCAACTGAACCAAGGTCCTTAAGAAATCTGGTACCTATCTAAAGTATGTGAGGGACCAATATAGGTCACATTTAGAGAAGAACAGAAAGTACAAGCATCCCCCCATGACTCTGGAGAGGGAGTGGAAGGACTTGGTGTCAGATAGAAAGGAGAAGGCTGAAAAGAAAAAAGGAAAGACACCACTAGGCCAAAGAAGGTATGTGATACTATCAACAATGTAATTATATATTGATTACTCTTTTTTTTACATAATCTAATGTATTTCAAATTTTTCATAGGCTGCCCGACACATCGAAGGCAACAAAGGCAAGACTAGAAAAACACGGGTAACAAAAACTTGGCTCTGGTGGTTATATGAAATTAGCTAATTGATTTGTAAGTATCAATAAATGAAATATTGCATCCAAATAATAAATTACAAACAATTTTGGTTTTATCACACCATAGAAGCAAAATTTATGATCTTATGCAAAAATGCAGGTCTTTGATTTCAACAAAGTGCCCACAGAAGAGGACCTGAAGATTTCCTTCCAGCAAGGCTATGGAGCCTTCATTGAATAGCTTAGATTCTCGACTGGGAAAACACAATATTCCACTACATCCAACACATAGGTAAATAAACTCAATAAATTTTATTTAAAATTGAATACTTGTGCAATCTATTCATTATTAATTTCCACCATAATAATGTGCCTATTTGTTTTAAATAGATAAGCAATGATAATACTACACATGACATTGGAATGCAGCCTGGTGAGGGTGGAGCACAACCTACAGATGAAGGCCATGGTGTGCATTTTGGTACTAGATATATTCATGTGTTATACAAAACGTAGTATGGATTAATAGAATTAAACATCTTTAATTGCATTTGGTTATTAATCAATGTAACCTTTCGTGTTTCAACTTGAGAGCATTAGAGCATGATCAACATGTTGAGCATGATCAGGCTAGACAAGATCAACAACATGATGTGGCCCCATCAGGTAAAGAGGACCACTCTAATGTTCTTTTAAACATATTTAATTGCAATTGGTGTATTAATTAATGTAACATTTCCTGTTTCAACTCTAGATCAGGATTTAGAGGGTGTTCAACATGTTGAGCATGAGGCTATAAGACAATATCAGGAACATGATGTGGCCCCATCAGGTAAATAATATCACTCTAATGTTCTTTTAATTAATGAAATACTTGTAACAATAATAATAAAACATATCATTTTAACATTTCTTTGCTATTGCAGTAGACACCCCCTTGTAGCAGCGTCCACATTGTGAGTAAAAAACTAGGCATACATTAAGATCATGAGAAGAGCTCAGAACAACTAAAGGGGGGACAAATGATTTTGAAAATGATACTCCACTTCAACTTTTCTTATTTGCAAAAAAGAAACAAGAAAAGAAGTGATTGTAATCATATTATCACAGCCATTTTTTTTATAATATGTAAAAAATGAATGTTATATGTTAATGAATGAATTTCAATATGTTAATGAATAAATGTTATATGTTAATGAAATAATTTTATATGTTATTAATGGATGAATGATTGAATGTTATATGTTATTAGTGGATGAATGAATGAATGTTATATGTTATTAATGTGGGATGAATGAATGAATGTTATATGGTATTAATGGATGAATGAATGATTAATGTTATATGATAGGGTATGGGGAATTGAGAGTGATGTGAGGGGGGGAAGGGCCAAATGCGCTTCCACCTTCACATGGTCAGCCCTGTTAAGTAGAGAATATTAAACTATTCTCAAAACAAAGAGAAGCTCAATAAGGTAATGCACTTTTCAATATAAGAAATGTATCATTTGAAGCATCAAACCAAGATGCAAAGATGAAAGAAAGTTATAACTTTTCACTATGAATATTGTGTTGTGTGTGGATTTGGTTTCAAAGCTCTATTTTTATTTTATTTTAATGGTCTCTAAAATTTGACTTTTGTGCATAACAGGTTAGTGGAAAATTTGACATCTCTGAAGGGTTTAGAGGCTTGATTGATATAGATACAAGGATATTTGGATCTTGTTGTTGATGGGAGGCTTCCACTTAACCATGAAATTTTGTACCATCTATAGGTATGCATAAATTTCTCTACTTACATTCATTCAACTTACTGTAATATAATATTTGACAAAAATCTCCTTTTCATTATACTTAGATGGATTTTCATGCCCTATTCCAAAGCACATATTTTAAAATAGGCAAGAAGGATGTTGGAAAGGGTTAAGGAATTTGGCTTTACACCTACCAATTACATAGTTTACTTCATTCATCCATCATATTTCCAATGTGTTTCACAATTGTTGGAATCATATCCTATAATTACAGAACTAGTAAAATTAAAAATGTAAGTTTCAAATATGGAATTACATATATTTCTATGAATTTTTGAAAGAAAATATCAAAATGGAGAAGTATTAACAAAATAATCTGCATAGTTTCTAAGAGATCAAGGAATGTTTTTGCAGAGTTATCTTATATATATTTAACACAAAAGTAACTTATACAGATTAAAGTAGAATATTGGTAGTCTAAAATCACCAGTCAACACATCTTAGTAGTATCTAAATTGAAGAGAACTAGGTCCATTATCAATTTAGTATAACTTAATGCTAATTGGGTATGATTTTATTTGTTCAAGATCAATTTAGATTCATTTTATGCTCGCACTAATTTTATTTACATTTATGTTTTGGTAATATCCATTTTCATTTACTTTCATATTCTTCTATACATATTGTGTTTACAATAATGTTTTCCGTATATGAATTTGTAAGATTATTTTGTTCTAATAGGGTTGACTGGTTGCTTGTTTCTTTTTTATTGTCAGGAAGTCATCAATATACACTTGGTTTTCTTGCCTTCTCTTGCCTCATGGCCAAAGAGTTTCTGCAGAAGGCATCAAAGTAACCTTCAAGATTGGCAATGGAAATGAGTACAAGGTCATTATAACCTAATGCTAATTGGGTATGATTTTATTTGTTCAAGACCAATTTAGATTCATTTTATGCTCACACTAATTTTATTTACATTTCTGTTTGGCTAATATACATTTTCATTTACATTCATATTCTTATATACATATTGTGTTTACAATAATATTTTCCTTAGATCAATTCATAAGATTATTCTATTCTAATAGGGTTGATTGGTTTCTTGTTTCTTTTTTATTTTCAGGAAGTCGTCAATATACACTTAGTTTCCCCACCTTCTTTTGCCTCGTGGCTAGAGAGTTTCTATAAAAGGAATCAAAGTAACCTTCAAGATTGGCAATGAAAATGAGTACAAGTTCAGTATAACTTAATGCAAATTGGGTATGATTTTATTTTTTCAAGACCAATTTAGATTCATTTTCTGCTCACACTACTTTTATTTACATTTATGTTTTGGTAATATCCATTTTCATTTACTTTCATATTCTTGAATTCTTCTATACATATTGTGTTTACAATAATTTTTTCCTTAGATCAATTCATAAGATTATTGTATTCTAATAGGGTTGACTAGTTGCTTGTTTCTTTTTTATTGTCAGGAAGTCATCAATATACACTTGGTTTTCCTGCCTTCTCTTGCCTCGTGGCCAGATAGTTTCTATAAAAGAAATCAATGTAACCTTCAAGATTGGCAATGGAAATGAGTACAAGGTCAGTATAAATTAATGCTAATTGGGTATGATTTTATTTGTTCAAGACCAATTTAGATTCATTTTCTCCTCACACTACTTTTATTTACATTTATGTTTTGCTAATATCCATTTTCATTTACATTCATATTCTTCTATATATATTTTGTTTTACAATAATTTTTTCCTTAGATCAATTCATAAGATTATTCTGTTATAATAGGGTTGACTGGTTGCTTGTTTCTTTTTGATTGTCAGGAAGTCATCAATATACACTTGGTTTTCCTGCCTTCTCTTGCCTCATGGCTAGAGAGTTTCTATAGAAGGCATCAAAGTAACCTTCAAGATTGGCAATGGTAATGAGTATAAGGTCAGTATAACTTAATTCTAATTCGGTATGATTTTATTTGTTCAAGACCAATTTAGATTCATTTTCTCCTCACACTACTTTTATTTACATTTATGTTTTGCTAATATCCATTTTCCTTTACATTCATATTCTTCTATACATATTGTGTTTACAATAATTTTTTCCTTAGATCAATTCATAAGATTATTTTGTTCTAATAGGGTTGACTGGTTGCTTTTTCTCACCAAAAATTTATCATTTTCGACAAAATTAGATTCTAGTGTGTAGTTTAATATTTACTAGTTTGATTTTTTCTTTTTTAGAAAAATTAGACTCCAGTTCATAGGTTGTGCTTGTTGTCCATGACAGTTCCCTTGATCTCATGACTCATCATAGGTTTTATATTTTTCTCCAATTGTTGATCAACATCAAATGTGGCCATCATAATATCATCCATATCCTCCATATTCTACAATTATTCATTGCTCATTTCTCATACATAGCTACCAAATAATGCAGACCTAGAGGTTGGACTACAGATGTATGCAAAAAATGATAAATCCCTACCTCTGTAAACCTAATTAAACACAACAACTATCATGTTGTTTGATATTTTAAAGAGTCATATGACTATCCTTTTTCTACCTTGTAAACAATTACTCACTGCATACAATAATTTATTGAAATGCAAAGTTGAATGGCCTCTTAACTCTTGACACTAATGTCATTGCGTTTGTCAAAACAAGGTTAATCATATTGTGATCTAAATATTCATAATGAAGTATTCCAATATTTCCTTTATATTTGAGAATTGATGATAATCCATCTTGTCTTTTACTACCCCTTTTAAATGCTCATGGTATTGGCACATCAACTTTCTCTCTTTGAATGACTTGTCCTTGTGTCCTGTCATTATCCCTATCGATGCACTTTGGAGCCTCCTACTACTTTTAAATATTGCCCACAGTCACCCCGATAAGTATTTCAATCCATTTGTATCTTCATCGACAAGATATCATGTATCTCTAGGATATTTTGCAGTTTCCTTGATGTGGTAAGTCTCCCTGATGATTATTCTTTCAATCTCAAGTATATTGCCAAGATTCCTATCGATGTAATCTTCTCGACGTCACATAGCAGGTTAGGTAGACATTCATAACTTACTTTGATGGTAATGGTATTACCAATATGCTTCCCTCATGCTTCATCGATGAGTATCTTGCTGATGAAACTTCATCACCGAGACCATAGGCCAGTCATCCCAATATATCTTCTTAGGCAATTATGATCACTATAACATTCTTTCTCTTTCACCGATATGCCTATATTTGAACGAATAGTTTTTTTCTAAAAAAATTTACATTGTTCCTTTGGAATTTTGACGAACCTCCAAAATTATCTGACGAAATTTAGTCGTAATGACTTGCCTATTTCATCGTGAGTTCGATGAACTGCTATCATTTTTTTTATCTAAAGTATTTTGCCAAGACTCCTACCAATGTAATCTTATTGGAGTGATATAGTGGGTCGAGTAGAGATTTAGAACTTACTCCGATGGTATATGTCTCGCCGATATGCTTCCCTTGTGCTCCATTGATGAGACAAGATGAGTATCTCGTCGATGAAAATTCATCATTGAGACCACAGGCCAGTCCTCTTGATATATCTTCTCACAACTTACTCCAATGGTATATGTCTCAACCATATGCTTCCCTCGTGCTCCATCAATGAGAGAAGATGAGTATCTTGCTAATTAAACTTCATTGCTGAGACCACAAGCTAGTCCTCTAGATATATCTTCATATAACTTACTCCGATGGTATATGTCTCACTGATATGCTTCCTTCATGCTCCATCGATGAGACAAGATGAGTATCTCGTCAATGAAACTTCATCGCTGAGACCACAGGCCAGTCCTCCCGATATATCTTCTCAGGCAATTCTGAGTTTTGTAATATTCTTGATCTTCACCGATATGCCTACATTTGAACGAATAGTTTTGAGTTTTTAAATTGCATTGTTTCGTCAAATTTTTGATGAACCTCCAAGAGTGTCTGCCAAATTTGCAATACATTCGATGAACTTTCATTGTAATGACTTGCCTATTTCATCGCAAGTTCGATCAACTGCTGTTGTTTTTTGATCTGAAGTATGTCACCAAGACTCCTGCCGATGTAATCTTATCGACATGACATAGCAAGTCAGTTAGACATTCCAAACTTACTCTGATGGTATATATCTTCATCACTGAGACCACTAGCCAGTCCTCCTGATAAATCTTCTTAGGCAATTTTGATCGTAGTAACAATCTTGATCTCTCATTGATATTTGCAATACATCAAATCTTTCATCGTAATGGTGACAAACTTCTGTTGTTAATCCAGCGATTTGGCAAAGGTATGTTGCTTGTGTTCTAGCTATTGTTCATCGCTAGATCGATGAAATGGCCGTCACGGTTCTGACGAACGTCTGTCGCTGATCTAATGTTTTTGCAAAGGTATGTTTCTTGTGTTTTGGCTATTGTTCATCACTCGATTGACGAAGTTTCTATCGTAGTTTCGATGAATGTGCATCGTGATTTTGACATTTAAAATTTCATTTGAATATTGAAGAAAATTGAGCGATGAGAGTGATTTCTATGATTCATCATTATACCGACAAAAGATCATCAAAATTCCAACAAACTGTCATCGAAAATTGGAGTCAAACTCAGTAGTGATAATTCTTATACCTATTCTAGGTAGTTAACAATTCTTTGTAATTCAAATCTATTACTCTATATCTTGGAGAATCTTAGTACCTAGAATAACCTTGTCCTCCAATCTATCCCAAATCAATGGGTTTTAACAAGGTTGTCCATATAACACATAAAATGGTTTCATACAAATATAATGGTGGTACACAAATAATCTTCCCATTTTGACTACTTGACCATAACATAAATATGGAGAATATCCTAAATCACCTAATCCATTCTCCTCATTTGACCATCTATCTTAGGATGGTACATAAACTGAAATTGAGTTGATCACCCAAAGAATGCTACAAAGATGTCCAAAATATGGACATGAACACTAAATCATGATTAGAAAATTAGCCTACAAGGCTCTCCATTTAGGCTCACTATCTCTTTCATAAGTACATGTGTCATAGATGGAACACTATAAGATGATCTCATAGGTAGAAAAATGGGAAACCTTGCTAAAATTTTCCACCATTACCATGAAACTCTGAACCTCAAAAAATTCAAGGGTACTATTCAATCCACAATGGCTAAAATATTTGAGGTATCAACTAAGATGTCATCAGTATAAATACCATGACCCAAATACTTCACCTTAAAATTATTGAATTCAAACTTTTCGATGTTGCCATAAATTTTGTGCTCCCATAAGTAATTAAGTACCTAGTGTAAGTTAAGTTATTCCTCTAATTTTTAATTGAATAAATCAAATTTTCATCTAAAAATATAAGGAAAAATTAGTCAAGTTAAGCATAGAACACCCCATTCATCAAAATTGTAAATATTAAAGGATTACTTGTCAACCTAAATGGGACCGCTATGAACTTGTATTATCTAAAATAAGAATGAAATATTATCTGATAATTTTTTTCTCATCAATTTGGAGCTGATTGTATCCTAAATTTGGGTAAATATTAGAAAACACTTTGGATCCACTCATTTTGTCAAATATATCATCAATCCTTAATAAGAGATATCAATTTCTCATTGTAACATTATTCAACTATCGATAATGAATACATAAGCAATGGGATTTATACTTCTTATTAACAAATATGAATAGTAGAACCCAAGGGGATAAATTAGAATAAATGTGTTCCTTTTTAAACAAATATTTCAAATATAAATGAATCTCACATGGCTCTTGAGTGGTCAAATGATATGGTACATGACAGATGTGCTCAGTTCCAAGAAAAATGCTAATATAAAAATCCACAACTCTCTTTCATATCATGTTAGGAATATCACTCAGAAACACATCAATAAAATTAGTAAGGATAAAATGATCATCAAGAGATACTTCACAATATTAATCCTTAGAAGGATCATTTATTGAGATAGTGAACATTTAACACCTATTTTACAACATTTATTTTAGTTGTAATAATAAAATAATGCAAAGAGATATGGGTCTTCACATCCTTGTTATCTCCACCTAATGAAAAATATCATCTAAACACACTACTAAATTATGCTAATATTCAATGATTTCTTGTTGAGAATATAACCAATTGATACCTAGAATAATCATGTAGAATCCAAAAGGTAGAATTAAAAAAATGATAATGGTAGTGAAGGTAACTAAATCAAACACACATCACACACAAGGAAGTCTACAAACAAATTATCCCTACTGGCTAACTCAACCTACCACTTATTAGTTTTCCTTACTACCACAAGCCTACATGTTACTTAGGATGGGGAAATAAAATAATCTAAATCAATAGAATCAAATAATATAAAAACATGATTTTCTCCCAACATACTTGAAGTCTCCACAATAATACATCAATTATCTACCTAAAAATTATACATATATGGAAAAAACCTATCAGACTTTCCAAGATCCCCCACTATCAGATCTAAAGCTACTAGTTTTTGACTACCAACTATTTTAAACCCTTATCTAGACAATAATTTATATAGTGACCGCACTGGACATAAGAGACACAAGGTTATTTGAATCAAGTAATGTCGATTAGGTTACACTTGAATATTAATATTTTGAGAAATTGGAGCTATCCTAGCCACTTTGGATTGGCTACTTCGACTCAAAGTTCCTACAATAGTACCCATTTTTATCCTATTGAGAATGTCCACTAGAATCCTTCCCTATATAAGGGGCTTGATGAGACCTTTGCCTCTAATACTATTTTTAACTAGACTCAAAATAATTTGTAGTTTGATTTTGGTAACCGTAAACCCTCAATCCATATTAAGAAGGAACTACTACCTGCATTCCAATTTATCCATAAAAACTTCTCATAAAATTTTCCTCAATTAGCCTACCCTTGTCCAATGTAACACCCAATTTTTTTTGTTCAAACAGCCACACTCCCCCATTTATTGAGTAATTTTTATACCTCTCATAGATAAATGTACCAAAATACCTTCATCCTTGGTTAGTCTCATAAGATATTTTAGTTTTAAGAACTAGTTCTCATACTATTATATATTAATGTCATACTATTGAAGTTCATCGAACTCATTTACATGTATTTTCCTATATTAATAAAAAATATATCATGCATGAAACCTCTCCATAAAATTCTCCCAATATATTGGGGTAGTGCTCAAATGATTCTTTTATTCCTCCTAGCACCACTAGTTAGAAAAAGTCCACATATGTACTTAATGACTCAATGTTCCTTGGTATTACTACTATAGGCATGAATAATGAAACACAAATCAAGAATTTGAAGATAATTAATAGCCTAAAAAATCCTAAAATAATCCTTAAAGGTAAGTGGATGGGCTTGAATACTATCCCTTATGTGCCATACCAAAATATTATTCTCATCCATAACCTACTTATCTGATCTACATGGAGGTTCTTGTAAGGGTACATACTCTACTCTCGAATGTTAAGATATCTTAGAGCACTTTATCTCTCCACCTTGGGGCTTCTCTTCTAGCCTTTCTTCAAGGGGTGAGAATTATTTGGATGATATATCTCTTGGTTAGGACTCAACCTTTAGAATATCTCTGGAAATGGTGCAATGAGCTACTTTGGCTCAACAGGATTTTCAATTTTTTCCCTGACTAGAAACTAGGGAATGAATTGTTTAGATCTCCAATGACTCTCAATCATGGTATAATTTCTCACCTTGAAAATTATGCTACGGCCTTGGAGGAATCCTTTAGAATAATCACACACAAAAGAAATGATTATTACCCACACAAAACCATCTATACTTGGTAATAACTTAAACAAACACACATCAAACAAATAAGAACACACATAAATTAAAGATCTCAACATTTAAGGTCTCTAATACCAAACGTAATGCTCCAAGATGAATTCCACAAGTTATATGTTAAATAAACTATATCATATGTTATTCCATCATAAGATATCATTCGAAATATATATTTTTTTAGTCATCCATTATAATCATTTCATCTATTCACTTTTTCATTTTAACTTTTCTTACAATCATCTCTTCATGTTCTTATGTCACCAAAAAGTGTAGTCTTTGGTACTTTTTCACTCATTTTGGCCTTTTCCCTTGGATTTTGGCCTTGTTTTACCTTGATTTAGCCTTGAAATCTTGTAATTCAACAATAACCTAATGGTGTTTTACTTGGTGTTGCGAAGTGTTGTAACACATTTCCTCAATTTTCTATGACCCTTTCAACACAATTCACCTAAATAACACCCTTTTACCCCTTTCCAAACCTTGTGACAAAGTGTTGTAAAGTGTTGTAATGCATTTTTTTACTTTCCTAGGCTTGTCACTCCTAATTTAACCCTTTTCTTGTACTAATTTGTCCCCTTAATATACTTTTAGGATTGAATAAAGTGTTTTATGAGAGGCAAGGTTAATAAACCTCATTAATCACTGTTTTATTCCCAACCACCACCTGAAATTGTCCAAGTGGACTAGGTCACCAGCTTAGGTGACCTAGTCCCTTTTGGCATAAATATCAAAATTAAAACATAAATCTTGCCTGAATTTCCCACAAAACCCTAAGGTCATCCTATAATGTGTCATTTTCGATAAAATTAGGGTTTAACATCTATAAGTAAAGGTTTTCATCCTCATTTTTCTCTCTAACAAGTTAATTTTTCACCTTCACTCAATCTTCACAAGTACTCTTGCACTCAAGCACAAGGCATCTCAAGAAACCTCCATTGGAGTTGATTCTTGCATGTTGCATCCATCTTCAACAAAAGGATTTGGTAAGTGTTTACATTTTTTTATAATTCAATCATCCATTCCTTTCATATTATCTCATTTGGATTTGACTATCATAAAAGGGGTTTTGTTTTACTAAGGAAAACCCCTAATATCTAACCCTAGCCCTTGCCTCCTCTTTGCATGTGATTTGTAGGTTATGTTTATAGGTTTGTGAAGAAGAAAGGTGTTAGAAAGTTGTTGTAAACTCATCAAAACCTTTCAAGTCAACAAATCCCTAGTTGAAGCTTGGAGACCTCTTTTAGCCTATTTTCTATAGAATCTGAACCAGACACCTACTGGGATCTGGAGTGCCCCAATCTCCATTTTCAAATTCTCAAAAACCTAGAAGTGGAATAGGTGGCCCATAATGGCGACTTACTCCCTCTGAGATTTTTTTTCAAGATTTTCACATTTCTAGATACCCATTTGATAGAAACCCATTCTAGCATATTTTCCCAATAGGAGGACTAGGTCACCCAACTTGGTGGAAGTGTCCCTACGAATATTTTTGATAGATTCTAGAGTATTCCAATGCCATTCATCTGCAACATCTTATTTCCAGGTGGACAAGTCCTGAAATTTGTGTTTACTTTCTGTATTGCATACATTTAGGTCATTTTAGAATAGTTTGCATTAGTTTACATATACTTTATTTACATTTCATACATTATATTACAATCATTTCATTTTTCAGTTTTTAGCCATCCTACACACACACAACACAAACCCTATCTCATACATCAAATCCTATCCATTTGAATGCAATCACCCAAATACCAATATCACTAAAGTGGAAAGAGACTCATTCCTAAACCAAGAGCTCCTAGGGTGAAAAACCCTAGGGGTCTAGTAAAGGGAATCATCTTTCTCGTGTTTACATATATTTTTGGTGGTTCATTTTGGTGAACCCGACTATCCACAACCTATTAATCTTCTGATTTTATAGTTACATCTTAGGAAAAAGTTTGCATTACATTAGGTATTTGCATTGTTTGCATCCTACGGTTCATAAAATAAAGCATTAGTGACAACTCATGTTACCTTGCATTTTTGCACATATATTTTCATTGAAAATCTCTAAAAATCTTCGTTTTCACCTTAGGAATATATCATATAGAATGAAACACCCCCAAACCACTCATAAAACTCAGACAATTTGCAAAATAATTCCCTACTGGGACTAATTCACCATTCTGGGTGACCTAGTCCCAATTCACATTTTTAACTACCTATTGTAGCATCAGAAACCTTATTTATGTGCTTCCCAAACCTCCTATTATCATATACTACAAGTCTTGAAATTTTTGAGAACATAGGTTTTTGCTTTTAACTCAAAATCATCAATTTAGGATGGTCATTTTTGATATACCTTCCATATTAGATATGCAAAATGATTACATTTCTGAAAATGTGCATAACATACATTAAAGTATTTTTTACTTTCTCTCATAAAATGTATAGATTCATACAACTATGCATAATTTTACTAGAATTACTTTTCATTATTTCATATGCATTGTTTACATTCTTCAAACTTAGCATACATTGGATAATTTTTTTATGTATATTTGTATCCACATTGTTTATATTGTTAAAATGGTACATGTGATGGTTACATGTATTTTTCATTTTTTTTCAAACATTGCTAGTATCATAGAAATCTAGATATTCTAAGAAAACTTCCCTCCCCCTCCCTATGAGAGCATTTTAGTGATAGACAATACAACCTTGGACATTCTGAACAATCATATCCATTCTTCTACTAATCTCTTTCCTCTTGGTGATGCAGATATTTTGGTGTTAGAAGAACCAATTAATGAGAGTTTTGAGAATCCTAGTTGTTTCTCTCCTCTTACCTCTCTTCACAAATAATACAAAACTACTATAATCATGACAATAAAATTTTTCCTTCTCCTAGTATCTCTCCTAGGTGCGAAGATAATACTTTGTCAATAGAAGATACAATTGATAAAATTCATGAGTATCTTAGTTGTCCCCCTTCTCCTAGGGAACCCCTTATTAAACAATAAAATCCCACCATTGATCATTACCCTCCTTGTGATCAAGTAATTTTAGAAGAACCAGCCTTTGAATGTTAAGAACATTCAATTTGTAGTTCTCCTGAAAACTCTCCTAAGGAGACTATCATGGTGCAAGTACATGTGAAAACTGACACCTATCCTTCAACCACTCAACCTTCTATAGGAGAAGATAATCAAGTGACATTAGAATCCCCTTCACTGCCAAATTATACAAATAAAGATAGGATTCTTGAAATTATTACTACACAAGTGTGATCTCCTTTAATTAATGAGCCTCCTAAGTCCCCTCCCACTAGTTAATCACATAAAAAACTAAGATAAATATTTGAATCCATGATGCAATCTAATCATAACAATGTTTCAAAGTCACTAAGTTGTAACTTAGTGACTAAAACATATAGGGGATCACACATCCCTCCTACGTTGTTCCCTTTGTCTCAACTTAGATTCCTTCATGTTGAGGACCTTAAAAAGACTCCTACTAATATATATCTATATGGGATCTTATTCAACTTTCACCTACAGTCTGATTTTTATTTCATGAAATGTCACAAATACAGTAGGGGGAGATTGAATCTTACATAAAATTGAACAATCTCAAACCATCCTCGCGTCCTATGCAAGTAGCCCAATCCAACATCACATTCTCTAAACATGAATTAACCTCAATTGAGATTCAAAACAAGAATGATCCCTTGCTGATAAAGGTGATCATTTATTAAAATCTAGTCAGGAACACTCTCATCAAGAATGGAGCTGAAATTAATGTTTGTAGCATGGACCTCCTCAACAAACTGGGCATGGACAAAAATCTCATTCATCTTAATGATGTTCATATCCGTGGCTTTGATAATGTTAATAGGAAACCACTAGGGATGATCAAATTACCTATTAAGGTCGGACCTATCATGTTACCTACCTCTATACACATCATGTGATTACCCCTCCCATACAATATTCTCCTAGGGAGACCATGGATTCATGCTATGAAAGGAGTCCCATCTACCCTTCACCGTCCAATGAAATTTGAATACAATAACAAGATATAAAAAATTGATGCACATGCACTAAGCTATTAATCAACTAATCACAATATTTCCAACTCTCCATCTCCTTTCATTTCTAGATCCAGACTTATCCAATTTGATTCTACCCCTTCACCTATAAAAAAACTCTTTCATGATCATTGTGGGCCATTAGATTCTACACCTCCTTTCAAAAACATTTGGAACATCTCACAATAATTTGTCCAAAGAGTGATACACAAACAATTCATTTTTCAGATACAAGTTCTAATAATGATTGGGGTCTTACACCTCCCTTTAAATGAAAGTGTGAAACCTCATGACCTACACCTAAACCACCCTATATTTTCTATGCTCAACTTGGTTCTACAACAACAACATTACCCCATGGTGCTAATGGGGGATATATAACTCCCATCCCTCATAAAGGCACAATGCATAACACTCAAAAGGATTTGTGTTCTTATATAGAAACTAATCCTTCTCCAAACAACACAAGCCCTTCATCTAACTTGGAAGAATTCTATGGTATCAGCCACCATCTCCTTCCTACATATGGATGCAATGAACACATAATGCCAACTGACATATCATCCTATTTCAAGAAATATTTAGAGTTACATCCCTCCTCTCATGAAACTTGATGCTCTCCCTTCTTTGGGGGCACCTAATTCCTCTCCCTAATGCATAAATTCATCCTTTTGGCTCACCTTTTCCTTGCACTAAGTGGGGTCAAGGGGTTCGTTAGCCTTGTCCTCGTATGTCACTTTTCATTAAATATTTTGACTAGACGTTAACATCTCATGAACATACAAGAGCAAGCTTGATATGTGGACAACATCTCTTAAGGTTAACTCGCATGTGAAATACTATCCTTTCCATGATTCAACCATTCTTGGAAACATATCCCTTGACATATGGATTTCCAAGTCGGCTCTCATGTCCTTCTTTCTTCTTTGAATTTTTCACTTCTCTCCTTTAAAGTAATTGCTCATAGTTTGGTGTTTCACAATTCCTTTAAAGTGGGGGCATCCACTAGCAATAATTTTGTATTTTCATTTGTCCTTGGTTCCTAGTACAGCCTTATCACTTCACATGATGTGTTTCTTACTTTATGGATTTCATTTCAAGTAATGTCCTTTAAAAGTGTGATTTATCTTAGAATATTAAATTCCTCTTAGTGGCTTGATTGGACACACTGCATCCCCTAAGTTTTAAATGTTTTATCCTTTTATATGTCCTCTTTGGATAAATTAGAAGCAATGTTCCCTAGGTTGAAGACCTCATATGACCTAAGCAGGACTCCTTGGAAGACTCCTTTTACATTTTTTATTGTTGCATCTTTTATCTTTTGCATTTTACATTTTTCACTTTTGCATTTGTGCAAACATGGCCACCTTGCATAACACAACTTGCATTCCTATTGTGTCATCTTGCACTTGTTCATGGGTTCTAAGTATCCAAGGCTTTTCTTGTCTCATGAACTGCACCCTTGTCTTTTGTGGCACCGTATCAAAGTTATCAGGAGGTATAAATTTGGTATGGTTGAGCAAGAAACCCAACTAGCGGCATGACTTTCCCCATAGCCACCTTTTTGTGTGTCAGTGCATACCAACTGTGTGTATGTATCTCACCACCTTTTCGCATTCCCACCCAATGGACAACCAAAATTCTCATTGGCCTAGAGTGGGTACACCCTTTTTCTTTTGGACAAACAACCTAGATCTAATCCACAACTATCTAGACAAATAGTCGAAGCTTAATCCGAATTTCCTCTACTCTATCACATCACTCCTTGTGTGATATTTTGTACTTATGATTGGTTTTCCATGGGATCTTGATCACCTATCTTAATCATAGTCATCTCAACTTACTAGCATGAGTAAATTAGATCTTGCTCGACACACATGATTCAAATACTTTGGTGTGATTTTGAAGTAAGTTCATACTCTCACTAAAGTGGGGGCAAAATGTGCTACCAAAAAGTGTAGTCTTTGGCACTTTTTCACTCATTTTGGCCTTGTTTTACCTTGATTCAGCCTTGAAATATTGCAATTAAACATAATCTAATAGTGTTTTACTAAGTTTTTGTGAAGTTTTGTAACAAAAATCTTGACTTTTCTAAGGCCCTTTCAACACAATTCACCTAAATAACAAAAATTTACCCCTTTCCAAGCCTTGTGAAAAAGTGTTGTAAAGTGTTGTAATGCATTTTTTTACTTTCCTAGGCTTGTCACTCCTAATTTAACCCTTTTATTGTACTAATTTTTCCCCTTAATGTACTTTTAGGCCAGATTAAAGTGTATTTTAGGAGGCAAGCTTTATAAACCTCATTAATCATTATTTTATTCCCGACCACCAGTTGAAATTGCCCAAGTGGACTAGGTCACCACCTTGGGTGACCTAGTCCCTTTTGGCATAAATATCAAAATTAAAACATAAATCTTGCGGGAATTTTCCCCCAAAACCGTAAGGTCAGCCTATCATGTGTCATTTTTGAGAAAATTAGGGTTTAGCATCTATAAGTAAGAGTTTTTATCCTCATTTTTCTCTCTAACAAGCTCATTTTTCACCTTCACTCAATCCTCACAAGTACTGTTGCACTCGAGCTTCCCCAGAAAGCAATCAAGCACAAGGCATCTCAATAAACCTCCATTGGAGTTGATTCTTGCATGTTGAAACCATATTCAACAAAAGGATTTGATAAGTGTTTACATTGTTTTATCAGTGAATCATCCATTCCTTTTATACTATCTCATTTGGATTTAATTATCATCAAACGGGTTTGAATAAGGAAACCCCTAATATCTAACCTTAACCCTTGCCTCCTCTTTGCATGTGATTTGAAGGACTTTTTTATAGGTTTTTCAAGAAGAAAGGTGTTAGAAGGGTGTTGTAAACTCATCAAAGCCATTCAAGTCAACAAATCCCTAGTTGAAGCTTGGAGACCTCTTTCAGCCCATTTTCTACATAATCTAAACTAGACACATGTTGGGATCTGGAGTGTAGATTGAAGGCCCCAATATCTACTTTTAGATTCTCAAAAACCCAAAACAGGACTAGGTTTCCCATAATGGCGACCTAGATCCTCTGAGCTTGTTTTTCGGGATTTTCAAATTTTTGGATACCCATTTGACAAAAACCCATTTCGGCAGATTTTCCCGACAGGAGGACTAGGTTGCCCAACTTGGTGGAAGTGTCCCTGTGAATATTTTTGACAAATTCCAGACTATTCTAGGGCCATTCATTTGCAACATCTCATTTCCAGGTGTACAAGTCCTAAAATTTTCGTTTACTTTCTATATTGCATACATTTAGGACATTTTAGAATAGTTTGCATTAGTTTACATTTACTTTTTTTACATTTCATACATTAGATTACAATCATTTTATTTTCAGTTTTTATCCACACACTACACACACAACACAAACCCTACCTCATACATCAAATCCTATCCATTTGAATGCAATCACCAAAATACCCATATCACTAAAGTGGAAAGAGAGTCAATCCTAAACCAAGAGCTCCTAGGGTGAAAAACCCTAGGGGCCTAGTAAAGGGAATCCTCTTTCCATTTTTTGCATGTGTTTTTGGTGGTTCAATTCTTATATCATTTTTATCTTCCATCCAAATCTATTTCTTATCATTCTTCTTTTGACAACTCACTTGTGCATCTTCCCATGACTAACCTCTGAAAGGGGTATCATCATCTCATTATTCAATCTTTCATTATTTCCCTCACATGACTAGGGAATGTAACTAGTTTCTTCATATATTTTGATTCATTTCTTCATAAAAAAAAATCTCTACTTTGAAATAATGTTACTTTAAATATCATCTCAAATAGGGGGGAAATGTAGACATTGAAATAATGTTGCTATCATAATTCTATCATAGGACCTAAATACATGCTATCACTTCATTACACATTTATCACCTAGTACACATAACACCTAATCATTTAATTTTCTAAACCCTAATTGTTTAATTAAAGTGATCTAAAATTATTCATTAATTTAATAACTATTTATCTATTAATTATCCATACTTATTCAATTATTTATCCATTTTATCCATAGATTATCCATTTATAAATTGATTAATATTATTTTCCACCTAATATGAACCTATAATTCATTTAATTAATTATCAAATTATCAAAATCCACTTCACTTAATTAACTATCTAGTGTATCAAGTTCACTTATACATGCTCCTAATTTCACTTACTAGTCTAATCCACTTCATTCACCCACACAATCAATTAACCATTTCATATAAATAATCAAATTATTACTCCTGCATGCTCGTATTTAACTTATTCATGTAGGAAGTTAACTCATCAATCAATTATGTTATCTCCCCAATCAATTTGATTTGAGAAATAATAGTTATTTTAATTAAAAATTAAGATATTGTGTAACTCTCCCATGATTTCCACCTCTCCTCATCAACTCACCCAATCTTGGATCAAACTTGAATCTGAACGATCCATATGATTCTCTTGAAAACTTAAAAAATTAACCCATTATTCACCATTTCATAGGAACTCATTCATACATCAATATTATGTTAGATTTCTATCTATTGAATATAAGTATTATTCCCATAAATTGAGAAACCACATTCCAAAATGAGTAAATATTCACATTGAACTCGATTTGAGGTTTGCATATTTGACACTTGATTTTTCGTTGATTGATTATTATGTGTGTTTATTCATTCTATTTTGCATGCCTTTAATTATAATATCAATTTGGAATTTTTTCATGTGAACTAACGAAGCATTGTGTAATCTTAAATATAGTTCCACAGATAAAAATTAGGACATCTATATTTTTATTTTGAAAATAGAATCACACTATTATTTCTAACCAAATATAGAAATAAATTAAAAATATCCATGTTTGTATTTATATACATAAAAAAATACTAGATTCGATCAAATTGTACACTAAAACCTACAAAATTAAACATAGATAATATGGTGACAATCTCTTTTAAGAATATATATATATATATATATGATGGGTAGAGTTTGTTGCACATCAATTTTGATATCTTCATAGTAAATATTGAGAATAAGAGTACAAAATAGAATTTGGCAATATTATTATTGATAATTAGGAGGTATTTTCCATAGCATATTAAACTATGATATTTCTATCATGATTCAACCATGTAGTTTTATGAGTCAAATTAATTGACCCATGTTTCATGAGTAGCGGTTCACAAGAACCCATCTCTCATGATAGTGAATGGTCCAATTATCACTCATTGCATCTAGTTGATGCTCATTGAGGTGAAGTATTAGGCCTTCCTAGGAGGTCACCCATCCTAGTACTAATCTAGCTCAAGTGCATTTAACCATGAATTTTTCCCCAAGGTTAAGCCTACTTAGCTTGCAACCCCATTTGAAAAACCTTCAACAAGTGTTGTGCCTTAGGAAGCTTTCATTATAGAGCCCCTTTATCTCATCAATTTATAAGTAGGAGGTATTTTCCACAACATGTCAAATTATGATATTGTTATCAATATTTAACCATGTATTTTTATGAGTCAAACTCATTGAACCATGTTTCATGAGTAGTGGTTCACAAGAACCCATCTCTCATGATAGTTAATGGCTCACTTATTACTCATGATAGGTGATGCTCATAGATGTGAAGCATTGGGCCTTCTGGGGAGGTCACCTATCCTAGTACTACTCTAGCTCAAGTGTGATTAATCATAAAGGGGATCTATAATGAATGGCTCATAAGGAACAACACTTTATTAAGGTTTTGCAAATGGGGTTGCAAGCTAAGTGGGATTAATCTTGGGTAAATCTCCATGGTTAAGTGTGCTTGAGCAAGAGTAGTATTGGGATAGGTGACTTCTTGGGAAGGTCTAATTCTTCACCTCTATGAGCAGCACCTAGATGAAATGAGTGATAAGTGGACTATTCACTATCATCAAATATGGGTTCTTGTTAACCACTACTCATGAAACATGGGTCCATGAGTTTGACTTGTAAAACTACATGGTTCAATCCTGAGAGCAATACCATAATTTGAAATGCTATGGAAAATACCTCCTACTTATCAATTGATGAGATAAAGGGGATCTATAATGGATGTTTCATAAGGAACAACACTTGCTAAAGGTTTTGCAAATAGTTTTTCAAGCTAAGTGGGATTAACCTTGTTTTACAAATGGTGTTTCAGGCTAAGTGGGCTTAACCTTGGGAAAAGCTCCATGGTTAAGCGTGCTTGATCTGGAGTAGTACTTGGATGGGTGACCTCCTAGGAAGGCCTAGTGGTTCAAATCTGTGAGCATCACCTAGATGCAATGAATGATAAGTGGACCATTCACTATCATGAGAGATGGATTCTTGTGAACCGCTACTCATGAAACATGGGTCAATGAGTCTGACTCATAAAACTACATGGTTTAATCCTTATAGAAATATTATAATATTAATATTGTCATTTAATTTTTTGTATATCACTTAATCCTCTTAAGGCATCCCTCAAGGTCTCAAGTATATTTTTCTACCCAAAAAAGGTATAATTCAAGACAGTATCGAGTACTAAAAGATTATAGAAGATTATAAATGAACCATATTTTGAAGATTGTGTTGGCAATGGTTTCCATTGATATCAATAGTTGAGGATATTTATGTGAGATCCTTGGTAGTTTTTGTCATTGATGTCAACACTAATTGTTGGTTGTCCTTGTTGTCAACACTTTGTAAGTTTAGTACATATATTTGAGAGTTTGTTGGAAGTAGTTGATGACAACACTTGGTGAATAGTGTATGGTTGTCATTGTTTTCAGCACCTATGACAAATGGGAGTTTGTTGGAATTTTTATTTGGTTGACAACACTTGGAGAATTCCATTACAATGGCTGTACTACTTGGCAGATCTGTAGTGAAAATGGTTGGATGTCATTGTTGAAGTTCATGGTTGGATGCCAAAATTTAATATTGGACAACATTGTTGTATGGTGATTTTTTTGAAGTTAATGGTTGGATTTCATGCATTATCTAATGTCTTTTGTAGCTCATGGTTAGATCTTGTGTCTTATCTAAGAATTATTGCATAGGATTTTTGTTAGTAGATTTGAATTCATAATGATATATTAAGGTGAATATTAGAAGAACTAGAAGTATTGTTGATAGTGGAGAGATGTTATTGAAGGTCTACAATATGTCTTAGGCTCTCTCCTAGTTTTCCTAATGAAGCATGTTCTTCTGAAAGAAATTTTTGGCCTCTCCATGTTTCTTAAGTGGTTTTGTTCCTAGAAGTTGCAATGAAGTATGTCTAGGAGAATGCTCTGCATTCCTTGACTATTGAAGATATATGATACTTTTTTGGATTCAAAATTAGTTTTTTTTGTATGTTGCACTCTTATCCTTTCAAGTAACTAGTATTGTTGAGGAGATTTTTGTGAATTGAAGAAGGTTCAAAGTGTTGTTGGATGTCTAGACTTATCCAAAAATTCTTCGCATTTCTCCACATTGATGTTTATACTTCTATAGTTTGGTGAATGCCAATTTCATGTGTTGAAGTGGATTAAAATTTGATTTTTTAATGTTATATCACATGATTGAGAATTTTATGTTTCTAGGATGAAGTATTTTTTTCTTGTTTGGTTTGCAATGATTGCTAGTGGCATGAAATTATGAAAAAGTTTCTAGAAGTGTTGTTGGATGTTTAGACAACATCCCCATGTGATCCACAAATTTTTTATTGGTCTCTTTGGTTTGGAATTATGTCTTGAATTGGATTTCTAGGTTATTTGTGGGTGTCTAGCCATTATGGCTTATTTATTTTCTTTCATAGTGTTCTTGGGGGTCTACAACAACAATTGAATATGTGTTAAGAAAATTTTGGGTCCTAACCTATCTTGGTTAGAACCATATTGAGTCAATTCAATTAGAATTATGTTTTTACGACAATTGGTTATGTGCTTCATGTTTCATCTACACATTTCCTTGTTATCGTCTTAGATTGATGTATTCTAGTGTTTGAATTGTTTTGGATCACATTGGAAGTTGTAATAAGTTTTTTTTTTTCCTCTCTATCCCCAAGATAGGATTGCATTATGCTTTGGCGCCAACTTGTTGAATTTATTATGTATCTTCTTCTTGGTCAACCTAATTGAATTTTTGAAGTGTTGTACTGGATAAAAATGTAAGAAAAATTCAAATGTAAGATGTATGGAAGTATGAAAAAGTGTGAGGAAGTGTGAGGAAGTGTCAATGTGGAATATATTGAATATCCAATAGAAAAATTGTGATTTTTCTTGAAAGAAATATCATATGTGCTTGAGTGCCTCAGTCAATAGAGTGAATTGTTGACAATATTGTAATTCTTTATAAAAAAAATCTATGTTTCTTTGAGATAGTGAATCTCATCAGGTCCTTGTATCTTTCCCCTAAAATTATATTAGCTTCAATATATATTTTGTTGAGGTAATGTGCCTTGGTTTGCAAGACCTTTTTGGTAGTGAGCCTTTATATTGTGAATTAACTCTCATCATGGTTTTTCCCTCATTGGGTTTTCCACATAAATCTGGTGTTATCTTTTGAATGTTTGTTATTGTCTCTTTTATCATTGCTTCTGATCTAATTAAAGTTAGCATTTTTGTATCTTTGATTGCTGAAGTTTTTGAAGCTTTATATTCCTATATCCTTCTTTGTTGCTATTATGTTAATGGTTTTGGTTAAGTTCTAAAGAGTTCAATTTATTGAAGGACTTAAGTTTCTGAGTAGACTAATTCACCCCCTCTCAGACTTCAAGTGTGTTCAAAAATTGGTATCATAGTCAAGTTACTCTAAATAAGCTTAACAACTTGAGGTAAAGATCTGAGATAGCACATGATGGTTAATATAAGGGTCCTAGGTTTGATCAGACTAATTATGATTTCTGGAAGATGAAAGTGGAAGGCCACCTAAAATCTATAGGGTTTGGTGTGTGGAAATCAGTTAAGGATAGTTATGTTGCTCCTACTACTCCTCTAATAGATCTGATTGAAATTAGATTATATGAGTACAATTCCAAAGTAAGAATTCTCTCTTGTGTGGATTGGTCGATTTAGATCTTTTGAACGTAATGAATTGGAGCTCTACTAAGGATGTTTGGGGAAAGATTAGCAGAATATATGAAGGGGATACAAAAGTAAAGAAATCCAATATGGATATCTTTAAAATAATATTTGAGACTCTAAGGATGATAGAGGATGAAGACACTGCAAGTTATATGCTCTAGGTGCATGAATATTTTTTTTGGTGTCACTAGTCTTGGTGGAGAAGTAATAGAGAATGAAATTGTGAAGAAGGTTTTGAGATCTCTCCCAAAATTGTATACTCACAAAATTTCTACCATTGAAGGGTATAAGGAATTGTATTAGTACTCAATTGATGAAATGTTTGGTACTAGATGAATTCCTTTGAAATGAGGGAGTTTTATCAAGATGTTCTAAAGAAGGAAGCTACATTAAGAGGAAAAAAAAATATTGAACATGAAGCTATTGATCAGAATGATGACTTTGATGAGGTTAAAGAAAAAATTGTGATAATAAATTGAATAAAGTTACTAGCAAATACTAAGGCAAGTTACCATTCAAATATTTCAATTATGGAAAGATTGGTCATTTTCCATCTACATGTCCCTATAATGAATCTATTGATGATAAAAAAGAGAGAAAATAAAAATAGATTTCTATTCTAAGGAGAGAATTTGTTCCTTTGAAGATGAAGATAATGATTCAAATGATGAACATATATTCATAGACTTTCAAGTTGGTGAAAAAACGTGTGATGTAAAGAATTGTAATAAGTTCGGCTCCTTGTGTGATGAAGATACGTTTTATTTTGAACTGGATCTAGAGTCAATGGAACCTGAAGGTTGAGACTTCAATCTAGATGATTTTGAAGTTAATTTTGAAGGATAAATCCAATCTTTTCTTGAATATTTGGATGAAGCAAGATTGAACAATATCAAATATGAGTGCATGATGGAAAAATCAAAAGAGACAATTCAAAAATTAAAGGAAAAAGCCAAAGAATCAAAAGAAGAGATTGGAAAACTAAAAGCTCAAATAGGAGGAGGAAATGGATGTAAGACTAAAATAATATAATATGAATTTGAGGAAGGCAAGAGGATTGGGGATTGCTTGAATACTAGGCTCAATGATAAAACTATTGAATGTTAACAGCTTGAGGAAGAGATTGTATCTCTAAGAAAATAACTTGAAAAATAAAAACTACAAAATGAAAAGGGTATGAAACTAAGATGAGGTTTTTTAATTCTTGATGAGTTGATTTTAACTCTCAAAAGTCATGTAAAGAGAAATCTGGACTTAGTTTTGAAAAAATGAAAATTCCTATGAACAATGCATCTACAAACTTGTATGATCAAAGTAGAAGGAATGCCTAAAACAAAGGAGGGGAAAACCTACACTAAAAAACCTAAGGATATATTCTCTAGAGATGAAAAGAAAAATCAAGAAATAAAGAAAGGAGGATTCATTCACTTTTGGAACAATAAAAACAACTTCAAAAATCCTACCCCTAAGAAAATTGCTCCTATCAAATTCAATGGTAACTGCTTTGCTTGTAAAAAGTTAGGCTATAAGGAAATTGAGTTTAGAAGAAAGATGAGTTAGAATAAATTTGGGTCTCCAAGGTATAATTATATGAGCTCTCAATCATTCCATGGTCAGTGTTATGCTTGCAATAAATTTGGTCGTAAGGCTAATGAATGCAAAAGTAAAATGATAAGGAATAACAATTATATGACTTCTCAATCTTTCTATGGTTACTACTACACATGTAACAAATTTTGTCATAGGGGTGTTGATTGTAGATCTAATGCGAGAAGAAGTAATTATGCTCCATAAGTTAGTATCACTTGCTGCAATTGCAATAAGCCTAGACACATTGCAAGTTTCTATAAAGGAAAGAATGCAAGACCTCCTACTTTGCAAAAGAAGATTGGCACTAATTAGGGAAAGAAGGAAATGAAAAAAGTATGGAAAAATAAGGAAGAAAGTGATGTAAAGAATGAATCTATACCTCGGCATGGTATAGATGAGTGCTTTGGTAACTAAAAATATGGAGAATTATCTTGTGAGGATATTTTATTTGCAAAATATTTTAATCACCTTGACGAGAGTAAGATTCTAAAGACTTCAGCATAGAAGAGGAGTTGGATCAAACCTTTTTGTGTAAGAATGAACCTTTCTGATGAAGTTTCTAATGAAAGTAGAAGATGTGTAGAACTAGGTACACATGTTCTGATTAATATTGTTCTAGTTTGGTGTACCACACTTGAAGATGAGTTTCATAAGTTTTTCAAGGCATTCACAATGTATAATCTAAGGCAAAGTCATGGTATGTTGGTTCACACCTCTCCACAAAGAAATATTTTTATTGCAGTTCAGAAGATAATTTAGTCAAGGTGTGAAGGTGCTATATCATTTTTCAAGTCTTTTCACCTTTTCAAGTAAAAGTTGTAAGTGACGGTGTTTTAGTCTATGCTCTAGTAGAATAAAGTGAAGGCTTGTTGGAATCTTCAAATTCCCTAGGAAAAAAAAATTGTTCATGCAGTCTTGTGGAAATGTTCAAGGATGTTCAATGCATACTAATTTGTAGTGTCGGGTGTTTTGGTGATCCACAAGTTCAATTTTAAAGTGGTAGTGAATTTTATTGGGAGAAGGATTGGTCTCTTGGTTCAGTAAGAAGTAGGACTCAATATCTTTATCCATGGTAGAAGTTGAATGCATTGTTGTAGCATCTTGTTATACCCAGGTGCTTTGGATGAAGAAAAAATTGAAGGATGTAAAGGTGGTATATGAAGAACCCATTCAAATATTGTATCACTTTCTAATTAAAAAAATTGTAGAACATGAAGTCATAATAGAGTATGTGCCTACGAAATATTATATTATTGATATCTTTACAAATTCAATTTCAACTTGGATACTTTTGAGTATCTCTGGAAAAAGTTAAGGGGTATTGCCCCTCCTTGTTCTAAATAGATGCATAGATGGTGCATATATCTAGGGGGATACATTCATGTCATATCATTTCCCTTGGATTGATGCATGTTATCATTCAGGAGGAGTTGGTAGTAAGGTGGCATTTCAATGAAGTGCAATATTTGAGAAAAAGTGGTGTTGGTCAAAGGGGGAGAATGTGCTGCTACTTAAATTGAATATATGTTTTTCCATTTTGTACTAAAGTCATAAAATTTGTTGTTTCCTTCTACATGTAGGTATTTTTTTCCTTTTAACCTTGATGTCAAAAGGGGAGAATGAACATGTGTGTGTTACCATCAATTCCAAAGGATAATATTGTTGGTAGTGGTTGTCATTCATGTCAACACTTGAGGAGATTTTTTGGAGATTGTTGGAAATTATTTTCATTGATGTCAACACTGATTCTTGGTTGTCCTTGTTGTCAACACTTGGTAAGTTTGCTGCATATGTTTGTGAGTTTGTTGGAAGTGGTTGATGACAACACTTGGTGAATTGTGTATTGTTGTCATTGTTGTGATTTCATGTGATATAAGGGAATTTGTTGGCATTTTTGTTTGGTTGAAAACACTTGGATAACTCTATTGCAATGGTTGTACTTATTGGAAGATGTATGTTGAAAATGGTTGGATGTCATTGTTGAAGTTCATGGTTGGATGTCAAAATTCATTATTGGGATTGTTGGTGTTTTATTTTTCCAGCTAAGGCTTTGTAATTCCCTAAGAGGTAGCCAACCTCTATACTCAAGAACTAACAAAGCTAGTGGCCAACTAACGAGATTCAGTCAAAGATCAAGATCTCCTACACTTTTGGCTTTGTGAAACCAAGGAGGTTTTTCCTAAGTGTGTTCATAAAAATGTTTTATGACTGTAAGAACACTTCTTCATAAGGATACAGTCCCCACCAATGCATTTAGATAGCAATTACCCTGGTTGTGGAAAACCAAAGAATAATAACAATTATCTTAAAGCAATGAGACTAAAAAATAATGTAAGATTTGTATCTAAAAAGAGATAGGGTTCGATATTTAAATTGTTCATATATTGAAACACCATAATTAGAACTACAGCCTTGCGCCTCAAAGAAATCTTGAATAAATTACCCAGTGTCTCATCCATTGGGCGGGAGTCATACAAAAAATAACCCACACATCATGAACTTGTCACCATAATGATTTATATTATGCGATTTTCAGTTTATTTTTTAAAATAGTACTCCTTAATGAATCCTGAGAATATCATCACAAATCTGTAACTCATTTTCAAGCGTTTGATTAAATCATTAAGTTAAAGAAAGAAAATGAAGTTCACATTAAAATATATTATTAAATATGAATGAATAAACCATTGATAAATTCATTCACAATCCATGACATGCAACCAGGAGATCAATTGTTCTAATGGATTTTTATTTTCTTCAATATCTATTATTACATAAAAAAATCTTGCTTGTTTCGTAATATTCCTGACCTAGAAATGTTTACTAGTTAATACCTTCAAAAAACCCACAGTGAAAACTGATTGTACATACACTAAACTTCGGGACACAAAAATGTGACCATAACAATGAGCCATAAAATCTCCTTTATAGAACAATAGAGTAACAAGCATCGTACTCCATTGTTAATTTCAAAATGAATTTCATTCTAATGAAATGAATTTTGAATTCACATTCCAAAAAAATATTCCTCATCATTAGAAGTAACAATAAACGATCTGAGGAATCAAAATGGTTACACCCTAGTAACTAGTTGATGGAAGAAACAAAAGACCATGCTACCCATGTGCATGTCCACATCAAAATGAGCCACCAAAATCAAATCAAACAACAAAAGAGCACCAGCCTAGCAATGCACATGACCCACTAGCATCACTTAGCCAACATACGACCCCGATACAAGCGATCGCTCCTCGTTCTTGCTTCAGTGTGAAGCAAAACCATTCTATTTTTCTTGTCTATACCAGCACTAGTCCCAACAACATGACATAGTTCCATTGCAGTAATTGGGGAGACAGCAAGGACCTCCTCATCACAAAATCCTGAAAAGAGCACAACAAGGGAATTGCAGCACCCAGACCGCTTTCCCACACCTCGAGCAATCGCTTTAGGAGCACCAAGAACAAGTTGTTCCTCTTTTCGTTATGAATTCCTCGTGCCCACTCTAGCACTTTGTCGCACTATGGACATATCCATTGAAAATGTGTAGCTCTAAACCACAAGCAAATCAACCAACTCAAAATGCGATGATAACATTGAGAAATTTAGCAGGCATTTATAGAGAAAACTGGTACAGGGAATATTAATTTCCCAAATGTTGTATGAGCATGTAAGCAATTAGTGGTTGATGTCGCCTCCACAAAATAATTCCAGGCTTATGGAAAATGACATATAGCCCATCATTGCATTTATCAGGTGGATAATGTTCACAAGCAAGGAGATTAGGAGGAAATCCACTAGAAAACCTATGCCATTAATAACCTTCAGAGCACAAAAACTTCTGACACGGGTGAATAGTAACCTTTTAAAATCAAATCGTTGATGTGAAAAGTACCTAGAAAGTCAGATGACTTAGATTGAGTTAACGATCATTGAAAATCCACATCACTACCTAGGAAAAATAACAGCCAATCACACCCCTCAAAAATAGGAAACCGCAAACGAGCGGTAGGCCCCACCTAGCCCCTATTGTTCCAAGAGCCAAGCCGCATGTCACCATTTCACAAACCTCATGGTACCTTTGAGAAAATTAATTCAATCATGTGAGGCCTATGAGGGATGGTCATCATTAATCCCCATCATTTAATTCCCATCAGTGAAAAGACATCCACCTGTCATAGCTGGTGCATCAGGAGAGGGACCAACCTCCATACTTTATAGATGGTGGCATCTCGCACACCTCTCACCACCCCAATGATATCAGCAAAAAAACTTACAAGGTTCATGAGGAATGATCCAAATCAAAACTTGTGACCAGATGGTTTACCAAGCTGCATAAAAAAAAATATAATATAATGGTGGGGTTGGCTGGAAAAACCCTCGATGGCACAAAAATTTAGGCCTAAGTGGCAAAGAGAAGACCCATAGGTTAGGTTAAAAGGGGCTAGTAAGAGCACGAAGGAAAGGCTCAGTCAGATGACTTAAGTGACTGGTAAGCCTCAATAACAAGTCAATGCTAAAATATAACATGAGGGTTTTAAAAGGTACCAATCAATTTTCTAAGGGTAATCTAAACCCTAAACCCAAAATATCAGACCTCCAGTCATTTAAAAGTAACTAGTCATGCCCAAATTAGGTAGAATTTTGACAAACTTTTAAAGTCCCATCAGGGATAACATTGATGTATGGTAATGTTGTTCAAATTCATGGTTGGATGTCATGCCTTATCTAATGTTTGTTGAAACTCTTGGTTAGGGGTATGTGCGGGATCATCATGGAAAAAATAGGCCCTTAAGTGGCAATAAAATTAAGAAAATCAAAGTTAGACAACTTGATGTAAAAATTTGAATAATTTATCTATTTTATTTCAAAAATATGTAATATTAGAATATGTAGCAAATTGAATCTAGTTTCTAAACTACTAGGTTTTATTTTAAAAAAAGATCTATTTAGTGAAAATTTGAAATTTCAATGCAGTAGTACTTCAATTTTAGGGAAAAAATAAGAAGTAGGTGTTTGTTTGACCACCCTAACCACAATAAAATGATAATTATTTTTTATAATATTTTAGATATAAGTAGGGACTCATGTCTCGATGTGATGCATATTTTTTTGTAATTTTTTTCCAAGTAAATAATTAATTATTATTTTCTTATTACAAATTTAAAAAAATATAAAAACTTGTATGTCTAACCACCTTAACTTGGTAAAAAATTCATGAAATTTTATTTTATTTTTTTAATCTTATAGTATGTGAAGCATAAAATGTGATGCATGTTTGCGATTAAAAAATTATGATACCGTTTGAAAGTTATAGATATTTTTTAATCAGCCTATCAATCAAGACTTTAGTCATAATTCAAATCGAAAATGAATAATAATATTTATTAAATCAAAGTAAAGAATAATTTATATTGGTGGAAAGTTGAGAATCTCCTTTAAAAACCCTTTTCATTTCATCAATTTTGGGTGAAAAAAATTTCGTCAGCCACATGGGCCATCATATCACTTAGACATCGCCACTTTTTGGCCTATCATGATCCTGCACATACTCTTAGATTTTATGTCTTATCTAAGAAGTATTGAATAGGAAATCTGTTAGCGGAGTTGGTTTCATACTGATATATTAAGATGAGGATTAGAAGCATTAGAGGTATTTTTTATAATGGATATATGTTGTTGAAGGTCTACAATATGTATTATGTTCTCTCCTAATGTTCCTGATGAAGCATGTGCATTTGGAATAAATCTTTAGCCTTTGAAAGTTTCTTTAGCGGTTCTATTCCTAGAAGTTTCATTGAAGTTTTTCTGGGAGAATGCTTTGTATTCTTCCACTATTGAAGATATGGTCCTATAGTATGGGATTCGATGTGAATTCCATAAGGTTGGAAGTGTTATTGGATGTCTAAACTATTTTGAAAAATGCTCTGCATTTCTCCACGTTGATATCTCTTCTATTGCACGATTTGGTGAATATGTTCTAGTATCTCAATTCCTATTTCATGTGTTTTTTGGGATGAAGTATTATGTTCCTATTTTGTTTGTCGTGGTTGATAGTGGTATGAAATTATGAAGGATTTTTTGGTAGTGTTTCTTGATGTTCATGGGACATCCTCATATGACCTGCATGTTTTTGATTGGCCTCTTAGGTGTTCCATTGTGTCTTGAGTTGGTTTTCAAGGTTATTCGTGAATATCTAGCTAACAAGGCTTTTTATTTGTTTATGCAGTGTGCTTGGGGGTTTTTTCCAACATTTGAAGATGTGTTAAGATATTTTTAGGTCCTATCTTATCTTGGTTAGAGCCACATTGAGTCAATTCAATCAGAAGTATGCTTTTGGGCTGATTGGCTTTGTGGTTCATATTTCATCTACATGTTTCCCTGTTGCTGACTTAAATTGATGTGCACCAATATGTGAATTGTTTTGGATCATATTGGAAGTTGTAATGAGTTTTTTTTTCCTCTCTATCCTTGGGATAAAACCACATTATTCTTTGGTGTCTAACTTTTTGAATTCATTATTTATCTTCTTTTTGGTCAACCTAATTGAAGTTTTGAACTATTGCAGTGGATATAAATGCAAGAAAGTTTTTAATGCAAGAGGTATGGTAGTCTGAACAAGTGCAAAGAAGTGTGAATGTGGAATACATTGAATATCTAGAAAAAATGTGCAAAAATGTTTAAAAGAAATATCAAATGTGCTTCAATTCCTAAGTCAGTAGATTGAATTGTTCACAAATATTGTATTTTTTATAAAATCTATGTATCCTACTATAAGATAGTGAGTCTCATCAAGTCCTTGTATATTTCCTCTGAAGTTGTGTTAGCTTTAGTTCAAAAATTCCTTTGTATCTTGCACTGAGGTAGTACACCTTGGTTTGCAAGTTCTTTTTGGCAATGAGCCTTTATATTGTGAGTTAACTCACACTGTGGTTTTTCCTTCATTGGGTTTTCCACATAAGTCTTGTGTCATCTTGCGAATGTCTTTTCTTGTCTCTTTTATCATTTTTTTTGTATCTAACTAGAGTTATAACTGCTATATCTTTGATTGCTAAAGTTGTTGAAGCTTTATATTCATATATCCTTCTCTACTACTATTTTGTTTGATATTTTTGGTTAAGTGTTGAAAATATCCAATTTTGGAAGGGCTTGAGTTTTTGAGTTGACTGATTCACCCCTCACCCCTCACAGTCTCTAGGTGTGTTCAACAAATTACTATGAGGTCCATATTGGAAAACCAAATGCAAATGAAATAATTAGTATCTAGAAGCACTAGACATTACACTTATTAAAAAAATCATAAATATTATCACTACTTATAAACCTCCAACTAACAATCCAAAGGATGTTTGTATGAAGTTTATTTATCTCAATATTTTAAAAATATTATTCGTAACTCTAATTATAAGGAGTTTGTTAAACCAAGGATGAAAATTATAGAGTTAAATTTAGAATGTCATCATGAGAAATCATTCTAAACTAGAAGTTATTAGGTATCCATATTTCATAAATATGAGATCTAATATTTCAAGATTCATCTTAATATAAATAATGTTCTTTTTGGAGAAATTCTCATCTATGCTACTTCTTGAGGAGTCTCAAATAATATCACACATGTATCATATCTTTCTATATGTGAAAAAATACAAGTAATATTTGAACATGACTATTATTTTTCATCCCTATCCAGTTTAACTAAAAATTAAATGTTATACCTATTATTGTACCTTGACCATGTATTCATGAGATAACAACTGTAGAGATATAAAAAATAGTTCATTAGACTATTGGAGAATTATTTTCGCATTTATATTTTAATATTTTTGTCAAACTTATGTTTGCTACTACTTGAATATAAATATTGTATAGTATGACCAATACTACTTATGCAACAATCTTAAAAGAAATCCCTATGTAAAAAGTCTTAATGGAGAAGTCTAGTTATATAAAGGACTTATAAGTAGCAAAAAAGTGCCTAATGAATGGATACTAGATTGGATTAGAAATTTTGGTTCCAAGATGAAAGTAGAAGATTAAATTTTATATCGAGTTGAAGGAAATTTAATCCACATCCTACATAGAGGCCTATCTAAGAACTATAAGAATCTAGCATCGCCTACTCCTTTCCACTCTACCAGATCTTCTTTTAGAAGACTAGATTTTATAGAAAGTTCTAGTTTAGAGGATAAATATATGTAGAAATAATATAAGATCTTATAAATTGAGGTTCAAGTCCTATAGAGCCCAAAAAGGAAGAAGAGAAAAAAAATTAATATTCACGAATATGCACAATGAATTACTTTGAGATTATACTCTACATTTTAATAAAGAAAATAATATTTCTTTGTATAAAAGAGGTAGATGACAACCCTTTTAAATTTTTAAATTATCTATCCAATTTTAGTACAGCTTCTAATCCTCCAAGGAGGAAGAAAAACGTATACATTTATATTACAAACACAAATATTATATCACTCATTTTTCAATTCATCTTCAAGAAAAAAAATGTCTTGTTTAAAAATGTACTATATGTTAGAAATATAGTTGATATAATTTTACTAAATTATGTAAGAATTTACAATTTCATAGTGAGAATGGAAATTATGTACAAAAAATTAGGAAAGACTACTCATATGCAAGAACATTATCTACACAATTGTTGGAGTAAATTAATCATAAGTAATTTACTCTAGGGCTTAATGCAAACTTAGGAAAAGATCATCTAGTTTTGATTGTGAGTGTTATTGCTTTAATTATGCATTTCAAGATTCATGCATTATGTTATCTCACTTATGTCTTAGTCATAACTCCATTACATTTTCAATTGAACTCCACCATTTAGGGATCTGATGTTGATTTCATTTGAGTCTACATAAGGATATTCAATCCTTTATTATATTCATTTAGTGATCAATAATCATTGTTGTTTCTCATATTTCTCTATCTGCTTGCTTTCTAAATATCCTAGATCTTCCTAGTTTCTAATATGGTATCAGAGCTTTAGGTGGAGATAGTGCAAGCCATAGTTGAACAAAAATTGTATTTTTTGAGTTCCATTATTGTGTGCAATTGTAAGAAGATGGTTAGATGTTTGTAAGGCATTGTTTGGATTCTCCTACCTACAAAAAGAAGATCTTAACCCCACCCCACACATTAATCTCTAGAATTTGTAGACCCATGTTTTGGTCTTCACCTATAGTGGCCTCATCTATTTGTTGGTCTCATGTGACTCAAAATCTCCTCAAATCAGCCAACAATCAACCAAATGGTAATGCACAGTGAATTTGTGCAACACATGGGAAGCGGTAGAGGCTCCTCATATATGTTCAAACCGTCAAACCTTGGCCATTTCAGTGCAGGTCCTCATTGCATGAGACCCCATCTGGAGGACGTAAGGCATGATTTATATCATGTTGTTCACTTATAGATTTGTGGCCCTTTGTTGTTTTTTTCTTTCTGTAGACCATAAAACATTTGTAGGCCGCGCTTGGGAAGCGATGGAAAATTTGGAGGGGCGATGATTTGGATTCCTCTTTCATATTTTGAATTGGTCAAAGCTTCACAACTTCACATTCATCCATCTATTATTGGCATGACCTGCATAAGGGGATCTCATTTGTAGTGCAAAAGGAAGTTGTAATAGGAGCACATGACCTGGAATTCCTCCATTCAATTCTAAAAGAATACCATGGTCTTCTCTTGGTGTGAGGATATATTCCTTAGTGGTGTTTACACCAGATTTCCTATCGCTTGGTAAAGTTATATTTTAGTACATTTTTTGTCATTGTCCTTCGATTGCTTATACATGGCCTATAATTGAAGATTGCATGAAGAATCTGAAGGCATGATATTTTATGAAATCATAGCAACAAATGCCCATGTGACTTGCCTTTAACGTCCTTCTAGATGCATGCCCCATAGTAATTTGAGGGAATATTTATGTGAATATTTTCACCAAAATGGAGGCAGATGTAAACCCTCGTATCTAGGTTTCTTTCATTTTTCTTTTGAATAAACAAACTTAGAATATTAAAAAGTTGCTAATTAACTAGAAAGCTATGCACCGTTCTTCCAATCGGAAACCAAAAGTATTCTTCTGTTCTAAATTTTTGTCTATATGAGTTTCCAGAGTTGTCATGTGCTTCTAGATTTTCTTTCTAGTAGGGTTCCTGGCTACATGAACTTCCCGAGTTGCATCATCATGTGCTTCCAAATTTTATTTCTAGTAGGGCAATATTGAGCATTGGATAAATGATGGCATCATCCCTAACATAGAGCATCTTTGCAATAATTCAGTAGTTGCAACTTTCTTCTTTAGTTTGAATAAATTGTTAGGATTTTTTCCACCTAGTTTTTCTCCTTTCCTCTTTGTTGATAGCCACATCATCGTTGTTGGCCCACCAATCGTGATTCTGCAGAGCTTGTTCTCTATCAGTCTTCACAAGATCTTGGATCAACATCATTGATTTTTGACATGTGGACATGTGAGCAATTTTTAAAGCACACATGAAATTGCATTCTTTTCATTCATCATTTTTTTCTTCTCCTCATTTTTCATTCAGGGGGGTGTTGGAGTAAATTAATCGTCAGTAATTTACTCTAGTGCTTAATGAAAACTTAGGAAAAGATCATCTAGTTCTGATTATGTATTTTATTGCTTTAACTATGCATTTCAAGATTCATTCATTATATTATCTCACTCATGTCTCATTCAAAACTCCATTACATGTTGAGTTGAACTCCACCATTTAGGGATCTGATGTTGAGTTCATTTGAGTCTACATAAGGATATTCAATCCTTTATTGTATTCATATAGTGATCAATAATCATTATTTTTTCTCATATTTCACTAACTCATTTGATTACAAAATCCAATGAAATTGTCTGAAGAAACCTATATAATCAGATGTATCGTTGGGCACTTGTGCGAAATTTTTAATTTTAAATTTTTTTATCCCTGATGCTCATCAAAATTTCGATGAACCTTATTCTTCGTCAAAATTTCGATGAACTTGCAAAGTTAAATTGTGGCCGACATAAATAAAAATGAGCTCGACTATTTATTGCGATAGTGTTTTTCTCGATGATTTTCTTGGGGAAAATTAAAAAAAACTCAAGAAGATATTGGGTGGTTGAGGGTAGTCATTGTATTTTTCTAGAATTCATTTTTTGAAGTCAGATTTGTACTTTGAGGTTTGAAAAACATATTTTAAAGCAACATCTCATCAGATTTAATTTTTAGTCTTGTGCATTTTTAGAATTTCATTTCCAGATTTTAGACCTAACTTCACAAATTCTTTATAAGAGAATTGTTTATAACTGATGGAAAATTATTGATGGATTTGGACAAAGATTATAATTGCAAGGTTTCAATTTTAACCCTAATGATCAATTTTGAATAGATTTTGGAGCCATAACTAGATAAAATCAAAGGCATAGGGATAGCTACAGAGTGAAATAGCTATCAAGATTTAGGCCTAGAGGGTTGAACAAAGAATTGGGAATGTTTGATAGTGGACAGCTAGAGCCATTTAGCTGTGATATTTTTGAAGACTACTTCATAAAGATGTATTTTTCACTTTTCTAAGTTTCAAAAATAGATTTTAGACCTTAGATGCCAAAGTCTTATAAAAGTGGTTATGGTATATCTATTACCTGAAGTTCTTGAATTCATCTTGACTCTATATAAATGTATCTATTTTTTATTTGAACAAGAAAGAAATAAAGCAACCAATTTATAAATATTGTGAGATATTTAGAGCAACAAACTAATAAATGAAAAAATGAAGGTCAAGGTGTCTCTATTTTTCTCAGTTCACTTAAAATTTTTAGATGTTGCCAAACATCTAGCAAGCTATAACTATTGTGCATATTATATGATTTATATTCATTTATTACTTTGGAACAGTTTACAAGATGAAATTATCTCCTCATGTAGAAGTATAAGCTGCTAAATTCCTTCAGAAGTTGGTACATGAATCAAAAGATGAACCTGCCAAATTGGAAACCAATCTTTTTGTGGTAAGAAGAGTTGATTTTGACATGAATGGCATGTTGTAATAGATTTATTAAGTAATAAAATTTATTTGGTTATTTGACAATTTGGTGATTTGTGTGTAGATATTCCACCATATGAAACTGAGTGGAAAAGAGAACTCCTTACCTTAACAAGTAATATCTAAGTAAGCTATTATATAAAATAACTTGTTCTTTAAGTGAATCTAGTCAGCCTACTCATGATTTTCCATGGTTAATTTTTTCCTTTTGGATTGAGCTACTTATGATAAATTTTTAACTTTCCTTGCAACCTGTGAATTACCCTCTCAAGTTTTTAACTGGTTAAAATTAATCTCTTATAAAATATATAAAATTCCTTAGTACTTTATATTTTCCTTTATGTTAAGGGAGGCATCTAAATATTGTTTATATAATTCAACTTTATTTGAGAGTAAGCATATTTAATCTCTATGTGGTAGATTCAGACACTAAAAGAAATTATTTTACCTTATTAGGAAAAATAAAGTAAAAAACATAAAAGTGCATCACATCTATATTGAAAGTGATCCCATATCCTTTGTGATACCTTCCCTCTAGAAACTTATATATCCTCTATCTTTTAGGTTATGCATGAGTTTATTCATTTGATTTCAATGGCCTTGCATAACACTTGAAGAAATTAATTATGGTAGCTGCTTGAGATATTGTCCATACACTCCTTAATACACTTGTAGGTTTTCCTCTTTTGAATATTTGTGAGATGGAAATATCTATTAGTTTACCATATTCCTATGAAGAAAATGAACCCCTGATAAGATTTATGATGTTTTAAAAGCCCTCTTGACTGCTCAAATACTTTTCTTTATGTATCTTTTAAAGTTCGTCATACTACCCTATCACTATTATTACTAATTTCAATGCCCCCTTCATGGTTATGACATGGAATAATCATTGTTTATTTGAATAGTTATGACTATGATCTCCTTTTGGGAATCTATAGTAAAGTGTCATGCCTTTCTTTGAAGTCCATTTCCTTAAATATTTTCTCTTTGATCGTTACTCCTTACCTCTATAGTATCCTTATATTGCATATACATAATAATAACAATTATGGTGATAACTAGTGGACATGGGTATAATATCAAGCATCATACAAATGTAGTTTATATCTACATATACAATACCCCGAGATACTAATATTGTAGCACTAGTCAAAGAATCATCATCAAACTATATTTTTTGATCAAATACAATGAAAAATAAAATATATTAAAATATAAAACATTGATCTTTTCCATCTACTCCACTGTAAATAATAAAGACTTCCAACACTCAAATTGGAAGGAAATTTCTACAGACTTTATTATTTACAGGGGAGTAGATAGAAAAGATCACTATTTTATATTTTACTATATTTTATTTTGCAAATAGAATTGGATAGTAAACTGGCCAATACACAGTCAAACATAATGATTGGACCCTATGAATATATGGGTTATCAATATTTAATCAATTCACATGAGAAATCATACTGACCAATAGTATCAATGAAACTTTGATACTATAGAACAATGACTAGTCTAAGTTTCATGACATTTCAAGACTAATGCATGAATATCATTTGGGCCTCATGGAATTGAACATTGTTTTCATTCAGCCATGATATAATATCCTTACAGGAATCACAATACTATTATGATTGAATGTATTAGAGGAAATAGGAGTTAGAGTAGATAAAAAGAGAACAAAAATATTGTAGTGTAACCTTATTATTATATAAATAAACAAAAAAATAGTAAGAGTAGGAACCCAAAATATCATGTTCATTGTCTATGTGAATATGTGTGGAATATAGTGACCCCTTATCTATTTCAATTGTTGATGAGGTTATGGTTTATTCTTATTCTACTTTGCATAGTATAAGCTCTAACCAATTTTTAATATTTAGATTAAAATTCAAGATATTATTCCATATTGATTCTATGTCAATAGGAGGGAGGAAGTTGTATATGGATTCTAGAATAAACAAATGTTGTAACCAAAGACATGAATTACATGGATGGAAGGAAATTCAATACAAATGGCAATAGATCTGACATTTAAAGCTAGAGGATGGCCCTATGATATTTTGAAGCACTATTGTAATGGTGAAGTCAATCTAGATAGAGGCTTGCTTCATAAGTAGATGAAAGTGTATGAGACATTTGAAGTTGCTTATGAGAACAAGATTTAGCTTAACCCACAAAACTAGGCAAATGAAGTGTTGACCTTACAAAATAATTTTGTCGAGAGTGCGGAAGTGAAGGTCTACACAAGATTGTTTGTATGTATTAGATTCAACATAAATATGTTAGGATCGGTCTCAAAAATCATTTTATTCTTTCAAAATGATATCATCCTTATTCAGTCATACACTAGTTTTTGTTAGATGAGTGTAATCATTAAGGAAGAGCCTTTCATTATTCCCTTAATGGATTGAACTTTCAAGAAGGCCATCTAATGGTGTTGCTTATTGATATCCAAAGCAGGGATGTGAATAAGATTGATGACTATGCAAGCTATATTGTAGATAAAATTCATAGATCTTTTAAATTTATCAAGGCATATAATAGGGTGGTCCACTTCAAAATAAACTCTTTATTATTCCATACTATTTTATTTCTAGAATTAATTTGTGAATTCAGATTTGTACTTCTAGGTTTGAAAATCATATTTAAAAGCAACATCTCATCAGATTTCATTTTTAGACTTGTGCATTTTCAGAATTTCATTTCCTCATTTTGTTGTGCAAGTTCAATATTATGATTTTAGGAGTCTAACAGTTTGAAATCATAGTAAAATTAGAATTTAATAATTTATGTAATTAGCATTTTAGAGTGTTTTTTGGGGTCATTAACTTCAGACTATCTTCTCTTTTGCAAGTGTGGTTGCATGCCGATTTTTTTTGGTGTAAAATATCATAATTATTAGATTTTGTTACCTGTCAGACTATCTTCTCTTTTGCAGGGGTGATTGCATGCCGAATTTTTTTGATGTAAAATATCATAATTATTAGATTTTGTTACTTGTCTATGATTAAAAATTATTGGAGTGTGAGTTTGATATTTTTTTAAGATCTAAATATTCAAGCTTGGTAAGGAAAAATCATGTTAGATAATATTAGTCCAGAAAAAAATGAAGAGTCACTTGATAGATTGTGGGCTAGATTGAAAAGAAAGAGTGATGGGAAATGTTATCATCCTTGCAATAATTGCAAGGGCTTAAAGATGAGAAGACTTCTAATCACAACAGATGAGAAACATTGTAGGCAACATGGTCATGTTGAAGGGGGGCATGGTTATCGTCCATTGGTAAATTTTTCATTATATGTGTTTATATTGATTGAATTTGTAAATGTTTATATATTTTTAGCATTTTATATATATATATATATATATATATATATATAATCATTTGATCATGATCATGGTTTATTTGTGTCTATCATTATTATAAAGGTGGGGTGCCCTAGGGCACATGATATGGACTATCACAGCCCGAAGAATATGGTTTTGCAAGTGGAGGAACATGGAGCTATGAATATCAATGATGAAGTTAATGATCGTATGGAAGAAGATGATCATGCACCAGAAAACACAATTGAAAATGATGGTAGAAATACATTGATCCATGACATATTTAGTGGAACAGCTGATCATGTTGATCAAGATGACTTTGATGATGTTCATGATTTACTTGTACTTGAGAAGGCATACGAGCCCCTTTATGAAGCCTCCCAAATAACTCTTCACTCTTTTGTATTGTTGTTATTGAACTTGAAGGTTATGAATGGTTTATCCAACATAGAAATCTCACGGATGTTAAGGTATGTCATATATGTCATTTTTTTTCATCTATTTTAATTGTTGTTAGCTTATCACTACTAAATAAAGGATGAAATATGTACCATTAATATTTTTTATATTAAAAAAATATTTTTTGTTGTAGATAGATTGGTGAATTTTTGTTACCACCATCAAATATTATGCCTCGCTCATACTGAGATTTATCTGGAATTATGAAAGATATTGGAATGGAGTATCAAACAATAGATGCATGTCCCAATGATTATATTATATATCATAAACAACATGAATTTGCAACAGAATTCACTAGATGTCATATCAGTAGATATCAAACAAATCAACTAACAAAAAAGTGCCTCAGAAGGTTCTTCATTATATTCCCATTATTCCACGTATGCAACAATTATCTAGGTGTGAAAGCTTAGCATAATTTATGGATTACCGTGCACATAATAGAAGTGGAGATGACATTCTTCGAATGCATTAGATGGTTCTGCATTTAGGTACATGGAGGAAAAATGGCCACACTTTAAAGAAGAACCTTGTAATCTTAGGTTTTCATTGGCAATGGACGGTGTCAATCAATTTGGAGAGTTGAGATCTATGTACTCGGAGTGACCTATTTTTGTTATCAACAATAACATTCCTCCATGGATTTCAATAAAGAGGGAGCACATAATATTGGCAATGATTGTTCCAAGTATTTGTTTACATCAATTTTATTTAACGTAGTAGTATCTCATTTGTGTTATTTGTTGCATAATGACATATTTTTTTTATTTAATAGTCATGTACATTAATTTTTATATATTGCAGTAAAATGGTTATAATAACTATGTAATGTTTATGTTCATTCAACTAGGTAAGTACCAAGTTAAAGAGATGAATGTATATATCAAGCCTCTTATCGACGAGTTACTGAAGTTATGGAATGGTGTCACTATGTATGATGTATCTAGACCAATAGGACAAAGAAAATTTCAATTCCATGCAATGCTTGTATGGATAATTCATGATGCCCCAAGGCTAACACATTTTTCTAGTATGTTATAATGTTCGACTACATGAATTTAATGATATTTAATTTTATGAAGTAGATATCATGCATTTTTTTTAAATAATCTATTCATTAAATATAATTATAAAAATTGACATATTTAATCCAATTATATATAATTTGCATGTCCAATTTGTAGTCCAAAGATGAAATCTCGTCATTCAACAAGTCTAAGAAAGCAGGTGTTTGATGAGTATAGGCACTTTCTCCACATAAATCACAAGTATCAAACTACTCAATAACATTTTTTCAATGGGAAAGAAGAGACTAGATCAAAACCATGAAGAATGACACCTCGCCTATGGAAGTTGGAATATAATAGAATTAATCATCAAGGTTATACATCAGATCAAATAATTTATCTATCATATATGATATGTATTGAATTTATATTTTTTATATTATGTTGTGTTTACTCATGCTATAATCGAAAAAGATTGTCATTCAGGGAAAAATTTAGTGGCAAATCTTCGCCAATTGGTGAATATTGGAAATTGGGACCTCCAAAACTGGTGAATAATACAAGCTAGAAAGGATGCCTAAATTCTAGAATTTTATAAAAAAAATAATTTGTCTTGATTAATTTTCCAATGCATTATTTTTAAACGACACATCATCAGAATTGATTCACTAGTAGCTTATATTGTAAATACAAATATTACTTATATTTTCCAATAATTTTACATTCTTACAATTAATTTTTAGGAAATATCACCACTAATAATAGTTTACCATTTCATTTTAGGGATACTGTAGCCTTGAATAGTTTTATTATTTATTTTCATTGATTATCTTTTTAATCAAATGGCTGCAAGTGAATTTCATGATTTTATTTGCACATGCCTTTAAAAAGGTTGTTGAGACCCATAATTTATTTTGGGTTGCTGTCCCCGGACCCCATGAGGTGGCATTGCTCCCTCGACTCCCACAAGGGGGCTCTGCCCCCTTGACCCCCACAAGGGGCGCTACCCCTTGATCTCGCCAGTGGCTTACGTCCTCGGGTCCCTACTTCAATATTAAAAAAAAAAAAAAAATATGGGGGAACTACGCCAACCAACTATGCAAATTTTTAAAGGAGAGATTCGCCATTGTAATTAATCATTTTACTGATTATTCACTAGGATTCGCCAGTGTCATTATTTGTTTTTACCAATTATTCATTAAGATTCACTAGGATTTTAATTTTTTTTAATAATGTGCATAAGATTTGCTAGGGAAAATTAATAATTTTTTCAAATAAAAGGAAAGATTCACCAAGATTTTACACATTTGCTGAGGGGGGGTTTATTAAAGTTATCCCTATTGTCTTTGTTAATTTTTTTATCTTATATGCTTCATTAAGGTTTTCAAGACATTAATGGTTGGCTTCCATAGGGACTGAAAAGTTATCCCAGACAATTTAGTAGGTTTCCCTACTATAAGCAACTACAAATTGTGCATTTACTTGATAGAATGGATATCAGAAAGAATATGAGAGAAACATTATGGAAAATATTGGATGGAAGGCATGACAAAGAAAAAATTTTCAAAGTTTGTAGTGAAATTCAAGAAGCCAATCATGCAATGAAAATTTTCATTCAATTAAATAGCGATGGAGACCAAATTAATATAAGTGCCCTTCCTTGGGTTTTAACGAAGCAACAAAGCAATGTTATAAAATAATTCATACAAAAAATTTGATTTCCCACAAGATTTGCTGCGAACATAAACAATATCATAAAAAAGAAAGGTGAATTTGGGTCAGGGATGAAACGAATGATTGGCATACCTTCATTAAGGTAATTATTTTGGTATATTATATATATATTTGTATACTGCATGTACTTTTTAGTGTATTATATTTACTGATTTTGGAAAAAAAATGAAAATATTATTTTATAATTGTTGCAGTACGTTCTACCTCTATATCTCCTAGACAACTTTGACAACAATTTCAAGCAAGCTATATATGATATTGGAAAATACATGAGGTAAGTAGCGATATTTTTTCAATTCGTTGTATAATTTTTGTTGAATCTCGTTAATATATTTGTGCTTTGAATCACTTGTAGATGGTTGTCATCTAAAGAAATCCATAAAGAAGATATAAATTATTGGAAGAAAAAATTCCTCATCTAATGTGTGAAATGAAAAATTTTCTACCTTCAACATTTTTCAATGCACAGGAAAACTACCTCATACACCAAATTGAGGAGATTGAATTGTGTGGACCTATACACATAAGGTCAGTGTGGATGGTTGAGAGGCACTTGAAATTTTTGAAGGCTTTAGTTAGACAAAGAGCACATCTTGGGGATTCTATGGTGGAGGGATATATGGTATACCAGACCATGGTGTACATTAATGAATATCTTCCTAAGTTTGCATAAAATATCCATGTAGATCACATTTGGGATCCCAACTCCATTAAAAAATTCGAAATGGAGTACCTGATGGGGAAAGATATATTGAGGAAAGTGACAGGTAATAATAAGATGGTCATGGAGATTAACTAGAATATATTTTATATTTTATTTTTATGTATATTGTACTTATTTAATTATTAATCTTCAATATACATCAATTATAAATTAAGGTCGTATACTGTTCTAATTAACTAATTATACATCGTTTGTGAATTTCATTTTTTTTTATACAGTTGGTCAACAGTGGGATGAACTACATTTGTACATTGGAAACGGTATGGATTGAACTATGTCAAAAATCTGGTTGCACATTAACATGGGAAGGTATGACTTCAATGGTTAAAGAAGCTCATCGTAATGGAGATTCCAATATTACACCAAGGGAAATTGATTTAGCATATGGTTTAAGAGATAAACAAGTACGTATAAATATATTAATCACCCATATTATTTAATTATTTTCAATTATATTGATTTATATATATGTTGAGATTTTTTTCTTTGCATACATTCGGCCAAGAATAAATGTGTTTATCAACTGACGATATTGCAATAATTTTTACATGTTTGACATATTGTCGGTGAAACACCACAAGGCTATGTGGTGCAATGGTCATAAATCTTGAATCAAAAAGTTGGATGACACGAAGAAAACTTGTGATTTTGGGATAACTACAGTCTTTTAGGTGACTAATGTTTCATCTAGAAGTGACATACATCCAGAAGTCTCAGAAAATCAATACTATGGGATTCTGGATGATATAATTGAGTGTGACTATAAGTCCTTCAAATTATTTTTGTTTTTCATCCTATGGTATAGGATACGATTGAATGAAAATGATCTCAAGAGAACTATTATTGAACATGATAATGGATTTACCATGGTTAATACAAGGTATTTTGAGCGAGTTGGAAATGATCCCTATGTTCTTCCAAGCCACTATGAGAAGGTATTTTACTCAGATGTTTCAGGTAAACTGGGTTGGTCATATGTTGTTACACATGATCCAAGAGGAAGGCTAGTAAATTATAATGTGGTGGAAGAAGTAGATACCACCGAAGAAATATAAGATTATGTAGATGATGATAAGGATTGATAGTTAGTTGATGATGTGCCTGACGAAGATGTCGAAGAGGAGGAACTAGATCATGATGATGTAGGAGTTAATGTTCATGAAGATGATATCCATATGGATGATAACATTATCGAAACTGATATCAATGATGATGATGATGATATGACCAATCCTTACAATGTCGAATCTCGATCGGATGATACAAACAAAGAGTTGGATGAAGAAGAAGATGAATGACAGTGAAACGTATGAGTTATGCGATTATATTATCAATTTGAAATTAATTTCTTGATAGAATTATATTTTACTTATGTTCTTACATAATTAATTCATGATGTTTTTAATTTTTATGCCATTACATAATTAATTCATGATGTACTTTTTTTCTTTTTTTTTTTTAATTCACAGGATGTTACAACTATTGTAGCTCTCCTAGAAATTTCCATATGATCATAATGAATTGTGTTTTGGGAAATTTCATGTAAGATGACACATTGATTGTAGTAGTGAAATAATTACAAAGTCATTTAGATTTTTTAGACCAATCACCCTTCGCAATGTCATTTATAGGATCATCTACAATTTGATTACTAGGACACATAAGGTAGGATTTGATTGGCTTATCTTGGACGAACATTGTGGCTTTGTGTAATGTGAGAAAATTTTGGATGGGTTAGTGGTGCAAAATCATCTAGACCTCATAAATTGATCATTTTAAAGGTTGTTGATGGTTGAGGATTTAAAATACAAGCTCTTGACATTCCAAAATCTATGTTTTTCTTCAATGTTTTTGTATTTTTCCTATTTTGCAGCACTTTATGTTCACATATAGCCATATTTTGATGTTAAATGAATTCCATGTCGTGAAGATATGTATTAGCTTTGATTTTAATCTTATTTGAGGGCTTAAGGCATTGATTTGAGTTAGAAAGCTTCATTTCTTTTCATATAGCCCGGTTACCCTATTTTTGAGGGTTTTATAGACCAAACATGATATAAAGGGGCTCTTAAACTTTTTGTGATTATTGTGGCTTGTGTAAGAGGCCCCATGGATACTATTGTAATTTTAGGATGCATGAATAGGGAGTAGGATGAGAAATAAAGAAGGTATAGTTGTTGTCCTCAAGATTTTTGTGAAGAAAAGCATGTGAAATGAGAGGTTCAAACCTGGGTTTCAACAAAATATGTATGGGTGATCTGATTTTATGAATTTTTACCCGTGTACAGACCAAATGGGTTGTGTGTGAGTTGGTCTTGAGGTTTGGGAGGTTGTGGAAGTAGGAGATTCAATAAACCCTCGTGATTTTGGTCTAAAACAACAGTTTTTGGGTTTGGCAAGAATTTGGCCATACAAGTGGAATATTTTTGTGGATTTGGAGGCTATTAGCTCTCAAAAGAAAAGGTAAGAATACCTCAAGATGTTTCCAATATCTTGATACATTTTAGGGTAACAAACAAGGCCAAATGATTTGAACCTTCTTCTCTTCAGGTGTTGCCAAACCTAGGTGGGTCTACCTTTGCGAACTGAGCAAACTTAAGTGATGTGATTTTGTTTACAACAATCTATTCACATTGTAAATCTTACAGTGAAAAAATAAAATCCTAATAAAGCGTATGTGTAATATTAGAATATGTTCAATTAACAGATATAAAAAATAAAATGGACAATCAACTTTGCCAATTTAACAATATGTATATATAACTTTAAGTTATTATTATTTTATCTAAAAGTACAGAAGTTACAAAATAAAAATTAAATGATATTTATGATTGTAAAATTTATGATTAAATATTTCTCTTAGAATCCTTTTTGTCCCGATTTGAGAATAATTCTATATTATAGAATACATTTATTTAAATTTTAAGATGAAAATAGCTAGGAAAAATCAAACAAATATCTTTATGAAAGAAGTATATTGGCGTGAAATTAAATAGGATTTGTATTCCAATGTAAAAAATACAAAGAATGGAAACAATTATTTCAACACATAAACTATTATACAGTATTCAATTAAAATGATCTAAATAGTCTAATAATTTGACCATTAGCATATAGCAACTTACATAGAGTTGTAGATCTCTTCCATTTCAAAAACACAAAACAATATTAGGTAGATAATCAAACATATTTCATTTCTATAGTGACTTATTTATCCTAGAGGAACTAGTATATAGGATACAAAGAAAACCAACAAACCCACAACTACCCCTATCTTGAAGGAGTTTAGTTTTCTCCCCTTTCTGATCTCCCTAATATTGTCTAATTATTTTAAAGAGAGAAATGGTCATAAAACAACTTTGTTCATCCCACTAAATAGCTTGGTTAATGAAACTTGACAAAAGCAACAAAACAATTGATACATTTGGCATTGAAACTAGATTTTGCTTACAACATTCTATTCACAATGGCAATCTTACAGTGAACAGATATAATCCTAATAAAGTGTATGTGTAATATTAGAATATGTTCAAGTAACAGATGTAAAATATAAAATGGATAAACTAAAAGATGAACGTGTGAGACCAGTGCCTTGTTGGGTGAATGATGAAAATTTGAACTATGTTTCCTACTTGACCAATCTATCCACAATGGCAATTTGACAATGGAGATGTGATATTTATTTGGTATAAATTGTATAAGCAATATCAAGGTGAAATCTAATATGTTGAGTTAACAGATGTCAAATAAAGTGGATGAAAGCAAACAATAAAATAGGGAAAATCTAATATGTTCAGTTAACATATGTTAAATAAAATGGATAAAACTAAATAATGAAATAGGGAAGACTAGTGCCTTATTGGGTAAAACATTGTCAAATGAAAGTCTTAGATGAATGGCTTCTATCTAGAAAAATATCTAATTGTTTAGCATACAAGTATGAGTTTATAACTGGTATAAACATGCAAGAATGTGATTGATAAAGCCTACTAGAGGTAAAATATCAATCCTAATTATCTGATTCTTCTTACTGATCCAAATAACATTCCCAGATTACTGTAATTTACTGAAAGGAATTTAATTCTTCTTTAAAGAACCCAATTAATCATATCACATAGATACAACAAATTTGCACTAATAAATTTAACATATACTTGATATTTCAACTTAAATAATAAAGAAACATTAGGTTAGAGACAATCAAACAATTGTAGAAATTCAACAAACAACTGATACCAAAATGGAACCAAAATGGAACCACTGAATTAGAAATCTTTCATTATCTCCTTCAAAATCTTATACATGCAACATGGTACTTTTGGATATAAACATTCTAAAATATTATGTTTCTTGCTATCTATCTTCTATTCTACTACTACCCTCTTATTCATTTCTACCAAAATGGATATTTATACATCAACTATATGAAAGGACATGTCCTTTTAGAAATGTTTTGTACTTCAAACAACAATAAAATTAAAAAGTAATTAGCCTCTGTTAAGCCATAAGTGAAATTTCAATAAGTAATCCAAGTAGTCTTAGTGCTCATGCATATCTGCATCTCCCAATGTGTTTCAGATCGTGATCTCCATTTTCACCATCTTCTCATTCCGTTTGCATGCTTCATCTAATGTTATATCTTTCTCAGTAGTCGTCTTCAGAATCTCCTACAGTACTGAATCACTTTCATCTTTCCACCTAGATATTTCTTTTAATCTCCCTCTATCATCAAATAATGTAGTCAATCCATTTTTGGTGGCATCGATTAATCCCTGCACATCCCCTCACAATTCTTCAAAGAAGTTTTTATGCTTATTAAGATAATTTTCAGCCTCAATTGCAGCTTTATCAGGAGCATCCCTTTGGTTCATTTCCTAGAGCTTTTCTAGGATCCTACCATCCATTCTTTAGTGTTCTTGTAATGCATCAAAGTTTTGTGAGTGTATTCCCCAAAGCTTATTCAACCAAGTTGTTAGATTGGCTTGTCTCTTCTTAATCACTACAACAATTGTGTCATACTTTGCTTGAGAATATGCACTCGACCAATCCCAATGATCTTTTGTAACTCCTAATAAATCTTTCAGGCACTGGTTTTATCTCAACATTCTTTCATGGTTAGTTTTGTACATTTCCTTTTCCTTGATCAATGCATGTATTTGAGCTTTTTCTAGTTTTTCTACATTGATCCCAATCTCTATTGTCGCCACAGGATCAACCTCCCCAAATTACAGGGTCATAACATGCCTAAATGCCTTCTCAGTATCAATGTCAAATGATTTCTGATGAGGTGGATACAATGCCCCAATCATTAATGAATCTTCATCTATATTGTACTTTGATCTTGCATAGACCTATGTCACCTTTTTCAGGTTGAGCTTATGTGTAGCATTACTATTTTTCAAGAAATTGCAAAATACTAGTGCACAATTGAGATCTAATCCTAGAAAAATCATGACACTAGTAATTTCTAGCATTTCCCTTCCCTTTTCAGGGGTCATACCAGCCATCTCTCTTTCCACATTAGTTTTTAAATTACTCAACAATTGTTCTTCATTACCTGGTGTGACATTGTCAACCAGTTCTCTTATCTCTTTTCCCTTTTGTCTACATAGGAATGTCTTAAATTTTGGATATTTTATAAACTCATCATCTGCTACAAAGGACTTATATTCTACATGCCTTGCATATGTATCTGCACTTTCTTCAATATTTGAATCCTTGGTAGGATAGGCATAATTCTGAGTTCTCAACCTTGACATCTTGTGAGGTAGATGTTGTGGTACATTAGCCTCAGATGTCTCTTCTCCAGAAGACAACAACTCTATATCTTGCAACTCTTGATTATGTTGTTCAACCACCACTTCTGCTTCATCTACCTCCAAGTTCCTAATCATATCATCAAATTGGTAGGGCACATGGTGATACCCTCCAAATTTTATCCTTTGTTTAGCAAAATTGATATACCCTTTTGGATCAAAATTATTTCTCAATGGTCCTCTTTCCATGTTATATTGCAATAACATATCTAGAATCAAATTATACCCTTCCTTTGCTATTACAGTAAAATCATTGAAGCATAGTGTACTTGGCATAAAAGCCTATTTTCCAAAAGAGCTTAAATTCATAACACTAGAAAATTCCATTTGCCTAAGAATTTCCAAATATGCAATCCTGTCAAGAACCATTTTAGGAAAAATGAATGGGGCATCTTCAAATCCATAAACCCTAATCATGGTAGCATTCTCCAAACAATACCAATCCCCCCAATTGTGGCTAATTGGTCCATTGAAATATTTGGGCCTGGGAAAGCTCTTTATCTCATCAGACAAAAAGAATAAGCACATGGATGATTATAAAACTTGTACAATGGTTTCACAAAATTTTCTTCAAAGCACACAAAACTAGAGTTAGGAAACCTGTTGTCCCAAACAATAGTCCATGATTGAATAGGTAATGACATGCCTTCCTTATCAAACTATGAAATACTCATCTCCTCAGGCCACAACCCTAGTTCTTGTCTAAAGTACAACACTATGTGCATCAACAATGAGTAATTCCTAAGGTGTAAGATAGAGGCTCCACCTTTTATTGCCATCAACCCATAATCGAGCCCTTTACAAATATAAAAGGCATAATCAAAAGGTCTAGAGTTGTGATACTGAATATTTTCTGAAATTACCATGGGCACAATTGCCATATACTCAGGGACTTCCATTCCCAATACTTGACCCACCGATAAATAAGTGTATTTCATATAGGGCTCAAAATATCTACATGGAATGGGTCCTTCACTATCTTCTAGGGGAATTGGTTTACCATCATGTCTAATTTTGTGTAAGGGAAATCTCCAACCCTTGTAAATGGTGTCCATACTTTCAAATTATTTTTCTAGCTCTTCACATATAATATTTTCATTGCATACCCCTTCCAATTTAAAGACTTTGCCTATTACATCCTCTGATATGTGTATCAATGGTTTCCCAGACAGGTCAAAAATAGCTTTAAGTCTTGAATTATAATGAGTGGCCAACAATTTCACCAGTTCAACATCGACAAAAGCATTAGGGAAAACTAACTTTCCTAGATTAAGCTTCCACGGGTTACATATTGGTTCAAAGAGATTCCTCCGATAGTAATGAAAGCTAAATAGTTCATAACCTCTTATTGGAGTCCAAATATCTCCTATGATCTTACATTTATCATCTAGTTTATCCACTTCTAGCCTAAGTTGTGTAGAGCATCTGGCTTTGGGTCCAGAGCCAGGTAGTTGGTTGATAAGATCTTGATTTACCTTACGCTCAGTACCCTTTGGCTGAATTTTAGTTTTCTTCTTTTTCCCTTTGGACTGACCACTTTCCCCATGCTTTCTACCCTTTGATTTTCCTGAACTAGTGGTTTCCATTCTTCAAAATTGCAATTTTAAGGTATGAAGAACTTACTATATTTTTCCCAAGATTTTGAACTAAGAGAATACCCTAGTCCTTCACTCGCTCCTCTCCTTCTTCCGCTATCAATTCTGCATTGATGTTTTCAATTGAATTCATCTTGATTCCTTAAATTACTTATGCTCCATGGCACCATTAATGGTTTAGCTAAAACACGAGCATAGTTGGTTTTTTTGAAACTCTCACTATCATATCATGTAATTTGTCCGCTAGACATTTTCAAATCTTGGCCGATCCTTTTGTTTGATCCTTCACCAATTCATTAAACACCCGCTAGGACATCTCATATTTTCCTCAACACCTTAATTATTCCCAATAGTTACCCTTTCGGTCTTATGTATATCGCTACAACTCCCACCGAAGCAACCTATCGATGTGACTTTAGCAAGCTGGGAAGACAATCCTCATCTTACTTCGAAGATGTGTATCTTAACGAGATATTTCCTTTGTAAATTCTAATCACTAAGACAAATATTTTCTTGTCGATGGAACTGCAGTCGTTGTGACCTTCTTATCTATCCCCGCTGAAGTTTGTCTCAACAATGAATTTATTCATCGGCAAAACCATCAACCATGTCCTTCTGATAATAATTATCACCAGACATGTCGCCAAGTCCAATCCAATTAGTGTATCATGGAAGGTGGACAAGACTCCTCAAATTCTTCCTGGTAACATTGTCTTATCGACATAATCCTCCTTTGTTTTATTGGCAAGACTAGATGAATGTCTCAGGATGACTTCAGGAACCTTACTCCAATGACTCCAGTCTGGCCGATATATTTCCTTGTGCTCCAAGAGGTAAGACATATGTAAGCTCGATATGACTCCATACCGTCATGTCGATGCTCATGATCTTGCTGATAGAGATTATGAACTTTATTTTCCTGATATATATCCTCAAATGACATTCCTGACCTCTTGTCGATATCGGTATGTAAGCTATCATTTTTCCTTGGCCTAGGCGTTGTCCCCTTGTCCATTTAATAAATGTTTTATTTTTGCAGCAAACAATTTTAAATGACCGTCGGTTGATCTCAATCGTTCCCTGCAATCCCATGATGACCCCACCACAGAGTCTCAGATGATTGCGATATCATGTGCGAGCGCCATGTGTCTCAGTTGGTGATTTTGAAAAGATAATAATTTTTTTTTAATATATCTTTTCAGTTTTAAAGTGTTATAAGACAGGTTACTAAAGTGGCTATGAGATGCACGTGCTCAAAATGAACGGAGATGTTATAATCTCGATGAAAAATTTCTCGATAGTTATGTTCAACACTGGTGACTGTCTTGAGAGAACATGATTGTTGATGGTGGATATCAACGGTTTCTTGCCATCGCATGATGAGAAGATGCAAGGTGTTTACTGATCATGATATCACGGGCATTGCCACATGTATTTCTTTGGCAAAGCATAATGTGGCGGGCCCTTGGAACTGAGATGGAGATTGTGTCATCCTTTTTGAAGGTAGTCACTTGATGATTTGACAAAAGTGAATGATCGATGGTTGGAATTTTAGTTTGCATCAAATACGATTGGAGTCGTTGGTGTGACATGCAAGTAAGATTTAATGGTGGATGAGACATCTACTAGCTCGATTTGATTGACCTAAAGTGATTTTATTTCACTCTATTTTCTCACAAAGTATTCAAGCACCTTTGCAAAAGCATTTTCAGAGCCAAGGATGAAGTTATGAGCTATCACAAGAAGGATTTGGTCTTCTACAAAGCATAAACTTTGTGAGTTATTTTTTGTGCTTCTTAGTAAATTTAATTGAGATTTTGAGAAGAATTGTGGTGTACTTTTCAGAAATCTTGTTGATAGTTGTTTTAGGGCTATTGGTTAGTTAAATTGTAAGAAATTGCAAGGTTTTTCTATAATTTCGTTTTCTATATAGCTCTAGTCTGTTCGAAAGATTTTAAATTATAAGGAAGCCCTAGTTTACTTGAGATGGCACCGCCAAAGCAGCATTTTGGCCATGTTGATTATTTTAAATGAAATTTGTATAATGATTTCCTGGATCAACTCTCATTGTCAACAAATGATAGGAAGACAGGTTTGGTTTTGATGCATGGAAGAACCCTAGTTGAAGGATTAGTATGCAAGAATTCCAACATTATAGATGTTAGAGTTCCCATGACTGGTCTAGATATTTTTAGGCTATGGTATGGACAACAGAATTTGGCTCACCCTTTCTCAAATGGTTGGAGATATGACATGGGGAATCTGGTGGTTTCAAATGTGTTCCCCAATGTGGATTTTCTTAGAGTAGTGGCAACACGTTATGACCTTATTACGAGAGTGATCAGAGATAATGATGAAGGGATTCTATTAAGTATAAATAGCGAAGAAATTCAACAAGTTTTTGACCTGAGTGAACCTATTCCATTCTTTATTTAGATAAATCTTGAGGAGATGAAGTAGGAGTATGCAAAGTCAAAGTCACTTTTCAGGTTGAAGTTGCTTCCTCCTCATCTTGCAAGCATAGGTAGTTCAAGGATTTATATAAGTCCAAGTGACCAAGAGCCTTTTATGCTAAGTTGTTTTGCAAACCATTTCTTGGCTACCTTTTATTCATTGTGCCAAATTTTATGTTTTAACCACAACACAGTAATGCCATTTTCCTAAATTTTTATGGGGGTGCAAATACAACACCCTAATTTCTCTGTGGTGTATGGTTTTGCATCTTTTCTGGCAAAGAAGATACATGAAGGATTTTTAAATTTGCATGTAGGGGATGCAAGCACTCTATTCTTTTGGTATTCCATACTAATGTACATTTTCTTGTACAATAATGTTGACTTCTTCTTAGAGAAGATGGAGTTGAGGCAGGAGGTAAATGGAGAAAGATTATCGGTGTAGCCTTGGACTACAAATTTGTCATACAATAGGGAGAGTGTCAATTTTGTGCAATTTGACAATTGATTTTCTTCCAGCCTCAGGTCTTGGTTGATAGTAAATGTACCTAGGATCCTCGAGGAGTTACATGACTTTCTTAGACCGAAGGGGAGGAAGCCAGATTTAAAAGTTTGTCACAACTAGAGTGGCATTATCTTGTACCAAGTCAACACTATTTTAAGGGTGTATGGATTCCAAGTAACTCCACATATCCTCCCATTCAATGTGCCAACAAGAGTTGATTTTGCTAAGGTTATGTGGCAAATATGTTGTATTCATGAAGACAACCTAATAGGGAAGGGAAAAGGGACTCTTTTCCCTGATTATAGTGTTGTGTCTAATTTTTTGTTCTCAAAGGGAGGATAGGTCCACTTTGGGAGGTTTTTTGATGATTTTCATTTAAGGTGTGGTCCCACATGATAGCATGACCCTGAGGTCTTCTTTTCCCTTTTTAGACAATGGATAAAAGGTGGCAAGTTTGGACATGAGTTCAATTTTCCTAAGGATCTGATTAGGAATGAATTTGATTTGAACAAGAAGGAATTAAACAAGGAAAAATAGATAGCATATGAGAAGTGATTGGCCATTGTGCATACAATGGATCCCAAATATGATCCATTAATGGAATTCACCCCATTCCACAAGATAATTTATTTCTTGATGTGAAAATTCAAGAAGATCAAGGGTGTTTTGATGAAAAAGAAGGTCAACTTGGAGTTGAACTCCTGCATACAAAAGCTAGATGTGAGGCCTACTGAAACAAGGCCAACATATCAACCCATGAAGAATTGGCCTCTTTATAAGAGAAAGAGGAGTAATAGTAGTGATAAGGAGGAGGAAGATAAGAAAGGAAAATAAATCATGAAGCCATCAACACAACTAGGTTTGAATATCAGATCACCTAGAGGAATAAAGATCATTTATTTGGACTCACCACCACAAGATAATCCTGTACTACTACAATCAGAGCCAAGCCCTAAGTGGCAAAGAGCTGAAGAGGCACAAGAGACTCTGATGGATAAAATCATTGTCACAGATCAGGACATGCAGGTTGGTATTCCTTCCCCTCCCAAGTTAGCTCAATTGGTTATGTCTGATATGGATGTGAAGGGAAAATGTGTGCAAGATGCCAGGATTGAGGCATGCAAGGCATTTTTAGATGATGCATTTGTTAAAAATCCAGTTTTCTTTCAACTGGTATGGAGACTTAGACTAGAAGAATATCAAGACAAATGCAAAAGGAGAAGAGAGTTGAAACTTGATAGGTCTAACTAGGAGAATGATGATGAAGTAAAGGCTGAATTGATGGAAGAATTCAAGAGAGTTACTCCTGAGGAGGGGAGGAAATTAGTAACTTAGGCTGGTGTGCTAATTTTTCCTAAATGGGATATAGAAGATGTAGAAGCATTTAATGCTATTTTAAAATCCAAGCATCCCATGAAATATTTTGAGGAAGAGGTCAAGGCAACAATACAAGATTATGCCTTTATTCCTACTTCTCCAATTGTTTCTACTTTGGGGTGCCCCATCCAAACTCCTTCTCTTAGTCCTACATTAGACCCAGTTGAAGAAGAGATTGAATACTCTGTGGATCCTACTAAGAAGCAGTGGCTTAATAAGATTACAGAGTTACAGGAAGCTTTAAAGGAAAGTGAGAAGGGAGCAATTGTAAATTAGAGTGAAGTTGTTGACATAGTTTTCAGGCACTTAAATGAAAAGGTTGATGGCATATTGTCATTAGTATATTCTTTGTATTCTTTATTTTTGTATGCAATAAAGAACATTACTAGGGATTAGGAAGTAGTTTTTCCCTTAGATGAGAAGTGGATCCTCAGGCCAATGATTTAGATATCATGTATAAAGCCTCTAGATTTGATATGGATAATAGGCCCCAATTATTAAAGCCTACTCAAATATTTGTAAAGTCACTGTAGGGTTTTCAAGCCTTACTAGATGATTTGTGTAGGAAAATCAGAGAATTGGTAAAGAGTTTAATGATTGGAGTGATAAATCTTTACCTGATATAATTGATGCACAAAGAAATGGTAAATCACTATAGTAGTGGTGGGATAGAGCATATGAGGTCATCAATGCACAAATCAAATTGATCTATGATGCCTCAGACTATGACCTGTTGGTGAGTTGTATGGACAAGATCATTAGCACCAACACATTTTTTGAGTCTTTTGAGAGAGAGGCAAATCAAGTAGTGGTAAAATACACACCTTATAGTGCTAAGGTGAATGAGGAGGTTAATTTTGATTGGCCGATAGATGAATAATATTAGAGATGGGTGGATAAATACTTAACCGAGGAAGAGTAAGACAGAGTTGACTACTGGTGGTTGGATAAATACTTAACCGAGGAAGAGTAAGACAGAGTTGACTACTGGTGGTTGGATAAATACTTAACCAAGGAAGAGTAAGACAGAGTTGACTACTAGCAGATGGATAAATACTTAACCAAGGAAGAGTAAGACATAGTTGCCTATTTCATCATCAGTTCGATGAACTATTGTCTTTATTTTGATCTAAAGTATGTAACCAAGACTATTGTTGGTGTAATCTTATCGGCGTGACATAATGGGTTGGGTAGACATTCAGAACTTACTTCGGTGGTATATGTCTCGCCGATATGCTTCCCTCGTGCTTCATCAATGAGACAAGATGAGTATCTCGCCGATGAAACTTCATTGTTGAGACCACAAGCCAGTCCTCCCGATATATCTTCTCAAGCAATTCTGATCGATATAACAATCTTGATCTTTCACTGATATGTCTACATTTGAATGAATAGTTTTTTCTTTTTTTAAATTGCATTGTTTTGTCAAATTTTTGACGAACCTCCAAAAGCGTGTGACGAATTTGCAATATAGCTAAAATTTTTTTGTCATAATGAATTGCCTATTTCGTCATGAGTTCGACAAACTGTTATCGTTATTTCAGTCTGAAGTATGTCGCCAAGACTTCTGCCGATGTAATCTTATCGGCGTGACATAGCAGGTTGGGTAGACATTCAGAACTTACTTCGATGGTATATATCCTCATTGTTGATATCACAAGCCAATCCTCCCGGTATATCTTCTCAGGCAATTTTGATCGTGGTAATAGTCTTGATCTCTCACCAATATTTGCAATACGTCGAAACTTTTTTCATAATGGGTATGAACTTTTGTTGTTAATCCGATGATTTGGAAAAGGTATGTCGTCTGTGTTCTGGCTAGTGTTCGTTGCTAGATTGACAAAATGGTTGTCGCGGTTCCGATGAACTTTTGTCGCTGATTTGACGCTTTTTCAAAGGTATTCCACTTGTGTTCTGGCTATTGTTCATCAGTAGATCAACGAATTTTTTTTTGTGGGTTCAACGAACGTGCATCGTGAGTTCGATGTTTTAAATGTTGTCAGAATATTGATGAAAATTGAATGACGACAATGATTTCTACGATTTGATGGTATACCAACAAAAGATCATCAAAATTCCAACAAACTATCATTGGAAATTGGAGTCAATTTCAGTAGTGTTTCTCTATGTGCCTTCTTTCTAAATCTCCTAGATCTTCCTAGTTTCTAATAGTTCAATCGTGGAATTACTTGCATGATCTTGGTGACAATGTACAAAATATAGGTAATAAGATTAAATGTGTTGATCATAAACTTAAGTTATCAAAATAATATCTTGAATAGACTAAGAAATAAGAAATGAAAGAACCTATTGATAAGAAAGAAGAAATATCTTAAATTTCTTCTACCCCTCTAACTCCATAAAATATAAAATCTTCTTCTCCAATAATATTTGATATTATTTAAATTGATGATGATTGTTCTAGAAAAAAATTTGTCTGGGAAGCGAGTAGATCCTACATGGGATTAAATTATAGAAAACCAACATATGGATTTCCTAAATGGGATGTAGAACATGTAAAAGAAGAATTTGAAGAGGAATAATTTTGTGGAAGATTTAAACAATGATGTTTCTCTAGACAACCTACAATCATATCATATTTCGTAAAAAAATTGTTGAAAATGTAACACCTAAGATTCATATGACTCCATTCAATAAATCTTGAAATTCAACCTTCACAACCTAGGCCAAAGATAGTGGATATAGAAGAACAAGATTAATTATATGTAAAAGAAGAGGATTGTTCTCCTAATCCAATAAATTTTATATTGGTGATGTTCTCATTACCACAACCTATTCCAAAATAAAAACAATAACACATAGAAAATTTAATAATGATAGGTATTCCAAATTTATCAAGTAATAAAAGGGTTTGTTCAAGATCACGGGGATCCAAAAAGTGGCGATGTGAAAAAAAGGCATTTTTAACATGCCCAAAAATGTGAAATTCAAGCCTTTAACTTTTTGCAGGCCCAAGTACAATATTCGTTAGTAACAGATATCCATTTCAAAATGGATATCTATTTTGAAATGGATATCCATTTAGTTTAAGGGACATTTTATAATTCCATCAGGTCCGGCCTCGACCGTTTATTTTATTTTATATATTATATATATTTTTTAATATATTTATCATATATGTATTATTAAAGATATTATAACAATATATTTTATTATAATATGTATATAATACGAAATATTATATATTAAATATAGTATTAAATTTATTATATTTTATGATTATATTGTATTATAATACATATATTATAATATATTATAAATAATATAATATATATACTAATATATATAATATATATTATACATAATATATATTATATTATATTATTATATATATTATAGTTTTTAAAAAATCACTTTGAATTGAATATGGTCGGATCCCGGACCCGACCATATATTTAAAAAGCTATAATTCAGAAAATAGATATTCGTTTCCAAGGATTTATGGTAGTCTTGTCACTGGTGGACTTAGTGCAAGCTTGTCATAGCCTGTTCATACAACACTTTGTTCAAAACTAGAATGTTTTTTTTAGGTAGTTCTTGGGTTTGCTGAATAGACGACACGTTGGCAAGTGAAAATACACCTACTCACATTAGATGCATATGTAAGGGGGCTGCCTATTCTAGGGTTTTCTGAATATTATGAGCTACGGGATTCTCCAAATGCTGCTCCCATTGAGGGGGATATGATTACTATTTGTACGGTTCAGGTAATCCTATGAAACATGAAAATTTTAGATTCTACAAAATTTATAATTTACACCCTAGAAATGCTAGAGCCGATTTTTCAAGAATGGGATTTCAGCTACTGTTGGCCATCAAGGACAAGAAGTTTGCATGAGGTACAAATATTTTGTAGGGAATTTCTTTTTGACAAAAAATAGTTCCTAAGTTCTCTAATTTTTTCTGGAAAAAAATTTATTGACTGCAGCACCTACCTTGAAATTTTAGGAATGCCCTTCCCTTGGTTTGTTGGTGAAGTTGAAATTTTCAGAATGAGCCCACTGGGGATCAAATCTTGCTGAGTGCAAAGCCTTGACACCTGAAAAAAAAGGGATTAGGTCGGGATCATGCCTTGAGCGGATTTTGGCGGAATGGATAGCCCTCAGTCCTTGGCTCTAAGCTAAAGGGGACCCCGTCAGGGGTATCTCCCAACAAAAATAAATAAAAAATGAAAACCCTGATCATGCACAAAATGAATACCCTCCAAATCCTCCACCGGAACCATTGTTTCCAAATAAAAATGTGCCAACAATACACGAGTCTATTCATAAAAATTTAGATCAATTAATAAAATTATGTCGAATCTATGAGACTCTAAATGAGCTATCAGAGATGAATAACACTTTGCAAACAATAATTTCAAATGTTGAAACTTTGGCAACTCAGCATAATAGATTTGCATAGTGGCGAGAGGAAAAAAGACAATTTATGCTAATGGATTATCAAATGATGAGGTGAAAGAACTTGATATTGAAAAACACCAATTATCTTAGTTATTCATCGATCAAAGAACAAGATAGCTTGTTAATGTGCGAAAACCAAAATTTTCAATTAAATGGTGCACCCATAGAGGCATAATAGATAACTTCTGGAGATGTTGGTGGATGGTTTCTAATAAATCACCCAACAAGAATCTTGATGTCCTTAGTATTTTCTCCAAAAATATATGTAGATTTTGTGCTAGGGAGACATGTCAATTACTTTGACATGCGAGATTTATAGGGTGTTGGTAGAGGGATACCACATGATAGACCTAGAGCACATCGAGTCACCCTTGTTCATCCTCCTCCACCTATTGCTTCTCTGAATCCACTACCTTACCTTGAGATTATTGTAGACGTAGGGACTTTGAGAATTTATTGTTACATTCGTTCAGTGATCATTTGGTCACACAGAGCCATGATGTTGTGCAACCATTTGATAGTGCATCCCATCACGGTGGTGTTGTACCTAATCCATTCCATCATGATGGTGGTGCATCTACTGTAGTAGCTCCCACTGGTACACATTCATCAACTCACATTAGTACACCATCCTCTTCAGGGCATATTTGTATGCCTCATCATTGTATGAAGTGCAAAAATTTATGTTTGGTACCTCTCTGATGATGCACTGAGGCCTCCATAGACACATCCAACTATGAGATTCATGATATGTTAGATGTAGGAGTTGATAGAGCATAGAGTGGACCGTTTATAGGATAGACATCGACTGCAAAGGATGATATGGGAGGACCGATAAGACTTAAAGTAATTTCATTGTGTGTTTTATGTAAATTCTTTCATATTTTATGAGAGGTATTTGTAATAAATGTTTATGTATTGGAATGTTTAAAATTTTTTGACAGAGGAGTAGATGTTGGAAGTGTAGGATGCTATGCATACTACCATTTCATTTGCACTAGCAAATGAGTATAAGGTAAATTAATTAAATTGTTATTTTAGATGTTAATTTTTGAAATATATTATATGTTTAAATACATGTAAGTTACATATATTGATAGTCTGATGTAATCTTGTCTTTTTATGAAGCAACCTAGTTCTTATACAACCTTGTTGACTAAGTTTGTCCCATTGGATGAATTTGCACAAAAGGTATATATTTTTTTTATTCTCAATATTATAATTATGTGTGGACGTGCATTTAAATTCTTGTAATTTTTTATATAGGAAACCATCTTAGCTGATTCATCCACTATGACCTCATCTAGTGTCATAGCATCACAACAGGTATGTGTTTATTTTATATTGCAGATCATTTACTTTTAGATAGGAGTAGACATGTGATTAGTAGAGATGATTATTTGTAGGAAATTATATGTTAATTTGTATCATTTTTATTTTATCTTCTATAGTCCTCTGCTCGAATCAGCACTGTGACAAGTGTTAGACCATCACTTTATAAGAGGACTCTCAATCATCCTAAGGTACAATCATATGCAGAACATCTTGCAGAAAAGAGAGCAAGACTTGAGGTAAACAAGAATTGCATTATTGATATAATACAGTACATGTATATTGATTTTGATGTTAAATTGGTAATTTATAAATGATGGTATATAAGTTTCTATTTACTAGTCTAACTTGTCAACCATTCACATAATTAATCTTATTTGTTGTTTCAAATTTTATTGTGTAGGAAACTTCAGAGCAACTAACTTCTTTGAGGAGGCTCGACTTTGATGGTCCAACATACAATTAGGATATGATATAGATTGATATATAATTAGGGTTTGATAGATCTTAAGACGGAATATATGCCAAATTTTGTAAATATTATTGTAAAACTTGTTCTGAGTAGGCATATGCCAAATTTTCATGTGCACAAATAGAATTATTCTATAGTTTGATATATAATAATTGATATCGATCTAATTTGTTCCTCATGTGCATGTCTTTCTACTTTGAATTTTTATAATGGAATGTATAATTATCTTAGAATGGTTTAAATTTATGATTGATAATTTATGTTAGAGATTAACAAAATTACATTTGAATAGTTCACTTATGAATTACAATTGGTAATCTATATAGTTCTTTGAGGATTTTTTTCAAACAATTCATTGTCTTTTCAATTGTACCACATTTTTCATACATGTCTACTAATAAATTTTTATCAAACACTAAATTTGAGAATACCCATGATTTCAAGCTTTGTTTAATGAATTTACATCTGACATTATTTTGTTTTTTGAGCTCATGTAATGAAGTGGGCAATTGATTTTTATTTCATAAGAAGTTAAAACTAATGAAAATTGGATAGAACTTAATAAAATGCATGTCATGGTACAATGTTCATTCAAAACTAATATAATCATCTTGATATCAATGTCACTCATTGTTCATTCCAGATTAATAACATGTAAAATGTATACAATCATCTTGAGTAAGAATCAATATCTTTCAACCATAGGGGTTCGATGCAAACTTCAAACAAAGTCCTTACAACTGAACAAGATACATGTTCATTAGATTGTTCATGTGAAATCTATACAATAATCATGATAAAAAATTAAGACATCACTCAACCATGATGCAACCATTAAATAAACCAAATGAATGTGATACTACCTTTAATCAAACCAAATACAACTCTATGACATGCATGTTATTTGATCCTAGACATGCAATTTGTATTATCGTAATGCACAATGATGAATGTTGCTAACCACAATGCATCAATAAGAAAAAAAAGGCATACTATATGGGTACATTTATGGTAGGAATGGTCCTCTATTGCACCGAAACATGCGGAATCACTTGGATCTAAATTGGACCTACGATTTCCCTTAAAATTCCAAAGTACTAAAAGGCAGCAATACTTGTTGGGCTATTTTTTGGAGACTGTTATGCTTATAGGATCTTTGTCTAAGGCTATAGGATTTTTTTTGGACCCTCTACAATAACCTCTCTTGATGTTATCTATCTCGGAGGCGTTATCTTGTGGTGATGAGTTTTCAATTGAGGAAAAAGTTATCAAATACAAGTAGTGTAAAGTTGCAAAGTAGTGTAACTTTTGTTCTACAACTCATATGACCAAATGGACTATTCCAACATGTCTAGATGGGTACATTTAGGCTTTTCATGGTCCTCTTTTGCACCCAAACATGTCAAATCACTCAGAGCTACATTGGACTAACGATTTCCCTTAAGAGCCCAAAGTGCCAAAAGGAATCAATCATTGAAGGGCTATTTATCACAAACTATGAAGCTTATAGACTCTTTGTCAAAGGCTATGGGATCATTCTGGAACCCTCTAAAATAACCTCTAGGTAAGTTCACCAATCTATGACATAATTTAGGTGCCAAATTGAAAAAATGATAAAAAAAACTCGAAACAAGGCCTTTGGCACACGCCAAATGAAGAAAAAAAATTTGGTGTGCGCCAAATGTGTTTCTACACATAAAAACAAAAAACAGGTTTGGAACCCTCATTTTCTGTTCAACCCATGGCTTGAGAAGGAGGAATTGAGGTCTGCAACTCACGCTCGCCAAAACTCTTTCATTCTTTGCATCCTTAGCTTGCCATTTTCCATGAGGATGTCACCAACACGTCAGAGAGGTCGAAGATTGCAAATAGGTGTGTATTTCTATTCTATTTATTTCAAATTTGATTTGGAATGTAATTTTAAATAGACTTTTATAATAAAAATTTTTTCTAATTCTCAGGGAATGAATCTCCACCTCAAAACATTGAGAATGCATAATCACCCCCTCATGAAGAGCCTCCTATACAAGAACAACCTAAAACCCCTCCATAAATTCATAGGCATCCTCAAGGAACACGAGAAAATATTCAAAATCAAATTGAAAACAATAAAAGAGACCTTCAAAAATTAATTGCAAGATTAACTGAGCATGTCAAAACCCACCCTTATAAAAGAGGGATTGTTGAATCATTGAAGTCAATTTTAACTCATGTAGGAGAAATGAGCAAGCAAATGAACTTTTGGTCAACTAAGAGAGCTGAGATGAGGCAATTTTATGCTAATGGTTTGTCATATGCTGATGTCAAAAAACTAAAACTTAGCAAAGCCGAGTTGTGTGCCCTATTTAAAGACCCAAAAACCAATGAACCTTTGTCCCATGCATGCAAGAGGTTCCCCATCCATTGGTGCCACCATGATTTAATTAAAATCAAATTTTGGGAGCAGTGGTGGATGGTATTTGACCAACCTCCATGCAATAACTATGAGGTGCTGCAATACATTTTGAGGAAACTCTATTGCAAGTTTTTCCTCAATAAAATTCCAAACTATTTTGACATCTTAGACTTTCATGGTAGGGGTGGGGGCTCCACACACAATAGACCTTTTGCATGATGTAATCCATAGTTGGCACTGAGAGCCTTGGGCAGACCCATGGTGGAGAATGTTGTTGTTCCTTCCATTGTTAAGGACAATATAGAGGTGGACACAATGAATTCAATTGGCTCACTCACCCAAACCATTTTACAGTGTTAGTCCTCAAGTAGATCCTGGTGTGGAGGAGATGTGTAGGCCCCGAGCTCCACCCCACCATTGTGGCACTTGTGGTGATGTTTTCACCTACGATTATCAAGGTCCTCGTGATGTTGCTACACAACCTACGTTAGTTGCAGAGGCGATGGCTTTCACAAATGATATTTTGAATGATACATTCGACATTGACACTCAGGTAGAATTTAGCAAGTTATTTTAATGTTGTTTATTAAAATATATTTTGAAATTTAAGAATAACTAAATTATTAGAATTTTGATATGATGAAATTTCAGGGTCGCATTGTTCATAAGGGATGGTCTATTCCTACAGACCTGTATACATTCCCAATGATGATTCCATAGGTATGCAACTAGTATTAAAGATATTATTATTGCATTTGAATAGTTGAATGTTATATTTGAATGTTTGTCTCATAACATGCTTTGGATTTCAAAAAAATTCCCGATGCACCTTCTTCCTCCACACTTCGCGATTCATATCCTCAAACAATGTACACTGAGGTAGCCTTTATTCATTAATGGTGTTGTAAATCTATGTTAGCTAGTTTTTTGTAATTTTGCATATATAGAAATCTAAAAAAATGATGAGAAACACAAAAATTGCATTCAAGTATTCCTTGATCATGTCACATTATGTTCTCCTATATCAACATGATACCTGAGATATTGTTTCATTTGTAGATGTTGATAAGAGATAGCCCTGTTGATATCGGTGGCACGATGAACCATGGAGTGGCTGCAACAATAGCCAGTTCTGATCCATTGAGAGAGGTATGGAATAGATTAGTCGATTTGATATTATATTTTCTCTTTTATGGTCTATTATAGAAAATTTTCACAATAAGTTTATGTAGTTTAATTTCTATCTTCATGGTTGCTATAGGTGATTGTCACTCCAGATGATGGATGTGGTGATACTGTAAATGTGCATGATAAATATATATATGTGGTAAGTGATTATATAATTTTTTATATTCCATTACACAATTCAATTTCTATGTTTTAACATATTTACTTTTAATTGTGTAGACACGTAAATTTTACATGCACCTGATCTTGATCCTCCTAACATCATTTCATCCCAAATCATACTCTTAGCTTATCACTAGCTTTCATCCTTTAATTAAATAAATCATCGTTTATTTGATTAGGTCTTTCTCTCCTTTGTTGATTAAATTAATCAATTTATTTAATTAACCTTATATCTCTATTTATTTAAATAATTCATTTTATTTAAATTAAATCTCTAAAGTCCTCTTATTAAAATAAATAAATTAAACATTATTTGATTTAATATAATATTATCCCCTTTAGTTAAATAAATCAAAAACATTTATTTAATTAAACCTTTCCTCTCAATTCTTGACTTAAATCAATTCATAAATTTAAGTCTATATTGTCACATCTCCTAATTCTTCATTAAATTAATTAAGCTTTGATTAATTTAATCTTAATCTATGTCACATCATCTAGAAAATGCAACTTGCACAATAAATCAATTACTTTGATTTATTAAATATTTGTTTTCTCTCAACATGGCATAAAAAGGGAATATTCCCTCAAATCTGAATTTGAATTCAAATGGACTTAGTCCTTCCAACAAGGAATTCAATGCCTCTTACATGTCCTTGTGCATTGAGCCAAGTGACATTAACTCCATTTCTTTCTCCCTCCAACATGTCACATTCAAATTCCGAATTTGAATCTCGTAGCATTTATCATGCACATTGACCAAAATGTGCTCATTCCTCCTTCAATCACATGTGGACAAGTGGTCTCTTCTCATTGGTTGGTCTTTTATCCCACATTCATCCAAATCCCTCATTCTTCCAATTTGGGAATCTATAAATGAGAGACTCTTCCTCTCATTCTATCATCCACAATTTGAGTAAACTTACTATACTCAACTTCTTCCTCAAGCATATCTAGTTTCATCCATTTCTTCACATTCTTAGCTAAGTTATGTAGATTTTTATCATGAAGCTTGATTGAATCTTCATCAAGGTGGATCACTCATCAAACCATCAAGAAATATTACAAAGGAGTTGGGAAAGGGTTGATTTCGACATACCAATTGGAACCAACTCCGCCATGGGATCAAGAGTTTGCTTTGCTTAGATAGATTTCATTTAGTTTTTGCATTGTTCTTCATTTTCATTTCTATTTGAGCATTGTAAATGGATTTCATGGGGAATCCTTCTTTTAACCTTGCATATTGATCTAAAATTATGCTTGTTTTCTATGTTTGTGCAAGTATGAAATTGGGGTTCACATTTTGGCACTAGAAGGAGGGCTTGAAGAATTTAATCACCTTTTTTTAAAAATTTCCGCATTTTTTAAATTTTTGTAGGACATAGGAAACCGTGGAGTAATATTATGCCACTTCCAGAGTCGTGGCTCCATATTGCACTGCCCTTAGAGGCGCAACGCTATACCAAACCGCGTAAACGTCCAAATTGCGCCGCTTCTTTCTCTTCTCGACTGTCATTTTCAAATTTCCTAACTGTGCCGCTTTCCTCTCCACAGCGCTATATCGCACCATGCCCAATTACACCTTTTTTCTTACAAACAGTGCCGCTTCTTCTTTCCCGCCTGTCAAATTCAAAAATTCAAACATAACCATGTCATAAACTACGCCGCTTACCCATATCGCACTGCTTATTCACTCTTTGTTTCTGCAGAGCGCCGCCCACTATCAATCGCATGACACTATATAGCATCGCTTTTACCCAAACTACGACACTTTTACGAACTGGGCCGCGAAAAATTAGTGAGGTCTAAAATTGACATGTGGTTTTTAAATTTTGGATTTTATAATTCTTGACCTTGTTTGCTGTCTTTTTGCCCTCTAGTTTTCTATCACTTTGCAGGTTGGAGCAAAAAAAAAAGGAGCAAAGGGAGAAGTTCATCATGACCTCATAGTCATCATACAAAAAAAAAAAGTGTTTTTAAACACTAAAGTTTTCTTCAACACTCTCTAAGTATTTTAGATTCTTTTCTAAAAAAAATTTTTTAATATCATTTGCCTTAGAAACACTAGATTTATTTTGGGTTTAAAAAAAGAACAAGAAAATTCCCTTTTTCAAACAAAGTAGGAGATTCATTATGACACCATGTTCATTTTGCACAAAGTGATTTTAAACACTAAAGTTTTCTTCAACACTCTCTAAGGATTTTAGATTCTAGTTTAAAGGAAATTTGTTAATATCTTTTGTCTTAGAAACACTAAAAAAATTTGGATTCTAAAATAAACAAATCAAATTTCTTTTCAAAAGTTGCTAAAGGGCTAAAAAGAACCTTAGAAAAATTTACTAGATTTTTTTTAAAGGTTAACAATTGAACAAAGCAATCTCACATTTCCTTTGGTGTGTAAAAATAACTCATTATTTCTTTGAGGGATTTAAAATGGACATGCGGTTTTTGTGCTTTGTAATCTTTTTTACGAAGTAGTGTCATTTAGAAGGGTGTATGCACTTCTCTCATGCTTCACGGTGATCTTGAGAATCAAAATTATTTTTGGTGACACTAAGTTCCATAAAATATTGCCTCCATATTTCAATTTGGGAACCTAACAATTTACAAAACATGCGAGTATGAGTGAACTTATTGAGAGTGTTCTCCCTTTGTTTCTAGACGAAGGTTGATCGAACTACAAATAATTTTATATGCTTTTGTTTATCTTAGAGAGCCTTCCTTGATGGGAAAAATTACTCAACCCAAGGGAACAACTCAACCGCTAATGAGCTAAATTCCAAACTATTCCCAACCGGTATACAAATTTGAATGGTGAGGAAAGTTCATCATTATAGGAGCTCCTACGGACAAGCAGGTGATACTCTTTATATGGGTTGATCTTACCTCTCATGTGGCCTCCTGAATGGGTACCCTGATTACGCACCAAATTTGTAGAAGGCCAAATCCTTATCTATTTTTTTGGTGCAAAAGGTCATGTCCTTTGAAGCTGCCCCACATTATACATTCGGTTTTGTTGTAGAGATGGAAAGTATGCCATGGGAGATTCATGGGTACTAATTTTTGGCTGACCTGAAAAGTATGTGGCATTGAGGGGAGCCATTGTGGTCAAGCATTTAGCTATCCACACAAAATATATGCAGTTGGATTCGTCCAAGTGGGAATCCAACAAATACTATCTTTTCATACTAGGGTTGTGCATGTTATTGAGACACCTTGCTTGGAGAGAAACAATCACTTAAAAAGCTTTGAAATTTCAAACCCCTTAGAGGAAACAAATATCCTTTGACTAATTTAAGTAATCTTGTTTTCCCTAGGGATCATATCCTTAGAGGTTTCTAAGTGCTTGGATTTTATCATCAACTGTTTTCACTAAGGTTAAAACTAGGAAACTTTTGCCCTAATTTATTTGATTTCCACATAATGGACCTTATGGGATGACATGAAAGTGGGACATTAGACATGAAGCTTGAAAAAAATAATCAAGAAAGTGATTGTGTCAAAATGGAACCGAATCTAAGCAAGATAACAAGCAATTTGAACAACACATGTGCTTGGTCTCTTTTGGGTCATTGGGTTTTCATGCAAACATTGGTCTTTTGGTTAAAATTACTCCTAGGGAAAAGCATGTTCTTCATTACCTTGGTCTTGTAAGTAAGTCCTCATAGGGTCATCTAGGATCAAAATCATTACTTCACCCATCTCTCAAACATCAATCAAATTTCCATCTCAATAACAACTTTTGGAACTTTGAAACATCACTTATGCTAGAATTTTAGGAAAAATCATCATCACCTTGTTTGGATTAACACACCTAGCCAAAATGTCCTCTCATGTGAAAGTTACCTCTAGGATAACACAAATTCCTAGGGTTTACAAGTTCATTATCAAAAATCACCTCATTTGGCTTAACACACCTAGCCAAATTATCATCTTGTGTACACATTTTCTCTAGGAAAACACAACTTCCTAGAGTTTACAAGCACATAATCATCTTTGTTCAACTTAAAATACTTAGTTAAACTCGCATCAATCAAAATAAAATAAAATCAAGTTCTAAAAGTCTACCATTGATCCAAAGTTTCTAAAATTTTAAACACCCATATCATTCACCCCTTTCATCCTTCATCTCATCATTGATCCTAAATCCCTAAGAGATCAACAAGGTCAAAACACAAGAGAAAAATGGAATATAAATTTGATCCATCCATCATGAGTAATCCAATTCAACCAAACTATCCAAGTCTCACAATACCACTTGATTATTAAAACTCACATTTATGCATGGAATCATCATCTCATCCAAACCTCAATGGTACGAAAAATGTGAGCATGCCCAATCTGAATTTTGGAACACCTTTCCTGATGATATATTTAAATAGAATTCAAAACCTACAAATCTATCAACCGAATAATCAATGCATGAGTCTTATTCCAAACACTATCCCACCAAATCCATACATGCCAAATACAAATTTGTCAAACATGACCATTTCGAATCCACATTTTGTAAACTTTGGGATAGATATGCTTGCAAATCAAACCAATGTTGTTCAAAATCCAAGCAATATGTTAACAACTTCAGATATTGATCCAATTCAAAGTAACACCATGAAAAATCAAAGTTACCTAAATCAAGGCAATATGATTCCAAACCACAACAATGTTCAATTTTAATCTATCCTGCTGAATCTAAAGATCACACTAAATCATAGCATTATCCAAAATCAACTTGTCCATGATCCCAAAAAAACACCACAAGGATGCATTCCAAATCTACTTGCTAAACAACCAATTCAACCATATGAAGAATGTCAAGGTCAAATCTTGCGAAACAAAATTTCTACACTCAAAATTCTCATCGATTCATATCAACAAATGGAAACCATCCAAGCAACCTCAAGAGTTAACACACCTACCATTTCTCAAGTGTCTCAAGGACCTAGAATCTCAATCGCACCATTCACCACTCAAACCTTGGCAATTAATGAGACCATTCCACTCACCCCAACAATCAACACCATTCCCAATCCACCACCACCACCACCGCCGCCAAAACATAGCATGACCAATTCATTCTCCATCATGTTGCAAGCTGCTGAAGAAGCTTTCCACAAAAAGGCGCTCCAAAACCAACAAGCTACACAACTAACTTCTCAGCAAGCACAAGCGGCTCAAGTAACCCAACAAGCACAAGCTCAAGCTGAAGCCCAACACCAAGCTCGACAGGCGCAAGCATAATTCCGGGCACTATTGGAAGTAATCCATGAAAAATTCCATCAACAAGTAGCACAACAAGGAGCCCAAAAAAAAGATTATTTGGCACAACAACAGCTAGACCAACAACAAGCTTTGTTGGTACAACAAAAACAAGACCAACAACAATATTTTTTGGAACAACAACAACATGACCAACAACAAGCATTGTTGGATCAATAGAAAACACAAGCCTTACTCCCATAATAGATCTTGAAACAAATTCCCATCACAAGCGTTAAAAATTATGATCAAGATCCTTCGACCGATGATCATGTTGACAGTGGCTCTACATCACCTTATGAGTTAGAGGATATATCTAAAGAATTTATTCCAAAGCATGAAAAAAATCTATCACCAAGGTCTAGCAATGATCCTTTCCAAAACATATGGACTTCCTTTGACCTCATGACATTTGAGAAAAATCCTAGGCCTAATGAAGATATCCAAGAGCCCTTTATAAGCAATCCATTCTTTGAAATTGACCCATGTAAAGAACTTGATCCAAAGCATGTCAAAAGCAATTCCAAAATCATTCAATATCAATAATTTACATCTCCAAGCTACTACAATGATCTAATGGACACTCTCATAGCTATACATGATGATCATATCCATATAGCACGTAGTCCTCCATCTACCCATAAGATGTTTTCTTTGGATGGACACGTAGATGATCTTCATTCAAATCAAGAGTCTCATACTCTTGATATCATTACCAAGGAACAAGAGTCTCCTACTCTAAAAATTTATACACATGATCAAGATATAGAGAAATACAAAGACATCAAAAATAGGTCATGAAGAGGGCTCCTACAAAAGTCATAAATCAGAAACATCTTGTGAAATGAATCACGAGGAGGAATTTTAAAGGGACAATGAAGCATCAAAACCTCTTGAAGAAGCATTACAATCTGATATCTCACAAGATCAAGCTAAAGATATCAATTAGGAGGTCATCCCACATATGGAGGATCCTATCACTTATAAAGTTGGATCACTCACCTTTCTCAGGGAAAGCTACTTCATCAATAAATAATTTGTCACTTTTGAAGATCCACCACAGGATAGAGTAGGATTAGCACCTTGTTTCCAAGGTAAATCATATCCTATTGCAAATAATTTTTTTCAGCAAATGAATTATCAAGGCAAAGGATTAGGTCTACATGAACATGGTATCTTAGAACCAGTGTAGATTATTGGCAATCCTAAGCATCAAGGCCTTGACTATTCAACAAGCAAGGGAGCTAAAGATGTAACTGATACCTCTATAAAATTGGGGGCAACTTTGTCTCGAGAAAATGTCAACATAGGGGGCATGAAGAATCCTTATGAGGAAACCAATGTCAATACTACAACCAGCCATGTCATGAATCTCCATCCACCTATCATCCCATCCAAAAACTGGGACCAACATCAAAAGCGATATTTGAATCAAAGAAAAGAAGCTAAGAAGACCAAAGGAAAAATTAAATGTACTTAGATACCAAATAATACGAAGAAAGACTATCCCTATCAAGCTCTATTAGTCAAAGAAAATATGGGGAAAAATTAAAAAAGGGAAAATTATGCATCAAAGATGTCCACAAAGGCAAAAGAAGGCTTCTCAAGTGACATACAAAGTGTATCAAGAAGTTGGTCCCAATTCCATGCACACTTCCATATCCACCCATCACTGCTCATCTTCCCAAGTTTGGAGAGTCAAAGGTTCCAAACTATCAACCAATCCATATTGTATTCCTAAACACACTCCATCCACGCCTCCACACATGATATCCAATTCTCACATTGACCATGTATTGGCAGCGACCATTCATCATAAGGATTTAGAAGGAACTCCATCACGATGTGCACACAAAGGCGGAGTTAACTCCGGTATCCACAAAGCAGATCAAGAATCTCTAAAGTTGCATACAAGTGCACGTATCTTAGCAAAGAAACTTCTTCAAGAAACATACCGATGGCACATTATGATAGAAGCATCTACATCAGCACCATTAGGTGGTTCAACATTAGCTTAAAATCTCTCTGAAAATATAAAAAAAATCAAAATATATAAAAATCCCAAAAAAATCAAAAAAATGATTGAAAACAATAATGAAAAAAATCGTCCTCTAGTGAAAACCACTATAGTGGCGCTCTGGAGAGGTACCATGATGAAAACCTGGAAAATAGGCATCATGTGTAGAATTGAGCATCCTGTCACATCCATCATAAAGCCAACATTCTATCCATTCATCCATGAAAATGTTATCCAATCCATAATTATCCATCTGCATCCATACTCCAAGTTATCTTGATCTTGGCAAATTTTGGTGCACACTTTATACTTGCTTATGGTAAACATCTTGACATGGGTCATTTTCATTGATCCCATCCTATCCAATGTTATTTGAGCCTTAAAGCATTATCTGAATGAGCATTCCTTTGTTCAAACACCTTATCTTGTCACAAGATCATCCTTGGAATCCTTTTCATGCTTACCATATTTATCCACACACCTATCCAAGAATCCACCCATGGGCTTTCAAACATTGCTAGACACTGGGGGTGGATATTTACATCTTGCTTCAAGAATGAATCTTGGTATATATCCTCCAGCTTATGTGGTGATCCGAACATTGGAAAACATGAAATCAAAATGATCAAATCATTTCTGAGCACAAATCCAAATCACTAGCCCATGACATGTTTTGACAAGACGATGTTCCTTATCAAGCTTTATCTTTTGTCGAACATCAATCTGAACAATCCATATTAGTTGCATCTAATGTGTACTTCAATGTCACATCAAATCATCATAGCTATTTTTTTCAAAATCAAGCTTCATCAATCTTTATCAATTGAATCCAATCATTATCACCTTGTTTGACTTAACACACCTAATCAAACTATCATCTTATGCACAAGTTTACTCTAGGATAACACAAATTCCTTGGGTTTACAAGTCCATTATCATCTTGTTTAGCTTAACACACTTAGCCAAATTATCAAATCCATAAACACCTCATTTGACCTGACACACTTAGTCAAACTACCCTCTTGTATGAGTTTACTCTAGGATAACAGAACCTCCTAGAGTTTACAAGTGCATTATCACTTTTGTTTGACTTAACACACTTAGTCAAACTATTAATCCATCAATCTGATCGAGCAACATTAAGCTTGGTTTTCAACAAAATCCCAAAATAAAGCACTGATATCATCATCACGTATCCATATCCAAATTGTCAAAATCATGTGAAAAATAAAAAACATTGAAAAAATCAATCAAAATTCAAAGACATCAAAAAATAAAAATTCCAAAAATAACTCAAAAAGTCAAAAAAATAAAAAATAGAGTCATCATGCCAAACTACATCATCTCTGAGCTTGAACGTAGGCATGGTTGATCTTTGATCATCCCCCGAGACAGTTAGGTTAGTCCTTTAGGTGTCCGTCACATTTGGCAATCTTTTTGCCCATCTTTTTCACAATTAGGTTACTCCTTTAAGCGTCCATCGCATTTGGCAATCCGTTTGCCCATCCATCTTATCATTGAGTCAAGTACATTGTCAGTTGAACTACATGGTCTTTGCGGGTATAATGTAGGCAAGGCTAATCTATGGATCAGCTCTTGAGACCCCTAGGATAGGTCTTTAAGGTAGTCCTCTCATTGCAAATCTCGAAAATACCAAAAACATTTGTAAAATAGCCTCAAAATATCAGAAAAAATCCAAAATGGTGCACCCATTTCATCTCACTTTCACTGACGGTTTTAATCACTCATAATAAAATCAATCATCACCTTCACCCTTTGGTGAGTCAGTCAGATGCAAGTCTAGCAGGTTCAAGAGTGAACACTCTAATCGTCAGAGTCTTGAAAGTCTAAGTCAGTAAGCAAGCAAGTTGGTCGGCTCAGAGTATCAATAGCTTATCACCGAATCATTCCCACCAAAACCTTGATCACTACATGTCCTAGGATGAATCCTTCCCACAATGGACATATGCATCAGCTAACCCATAGTAGTTTAGCCTTGGCTAGCGGTATGAAGAACATTATCTTTTTTGTTTGCTTTATTTGGTCTTTAATTTTCTTATCTTATTTTGCGCTCATTCCTAGGACCTCTCGATGATGCCTAAACAAAACAGGTTTAGAGAGAAAGGAATGGGGTAATGATCATTATCTTTTTTATCTGTTGTGCTTGTTGGATTTTCTTGTAAAATAACTTGGCAAATACTTGCATTGTTAGGTTCGTCCTAGCAAGGTTTTTGTATTTCAAGTGTGAACAAGAATACTCCTATCTGATTGTCGATTCAAATTCCATCACACTAGGTACAATGCCATCTTGGTCCATTATACCTTGATGCATCGTACCTATGTGTGTTATCAAACATAAACTAATTGGCCCTTTGAAAATCCTGACTCCTAGTAAGCAAATCACCATCATCGATAACAATGTGAACTTGTGTGGATCCTCCTTCCATCCATCTTATTCTTCTTATTCTTCTATCTTTACTAACATTTCTATGTAAAATTGGTGTTTTGTATCAAAATATACACGAGGCTACCCATGGCCAATGATAGTCTATGGGTAAGTGCACCATGATGGTTCCCAAAAAGGGGACTTAATTGGACAACTTTTTTCTGAAATCAGGAAATCTGACCTTGGATTTGAAATTGAGGATACTTACACTCATAATTTTGAGATGGAACAAAAAGAAGGATTCAAGTTCTCTGAGTCTCCTTCTAAACTACTAATTTATTTTGAAAATGATTGAGATTAAGGGGTTCAAATGAGGGTCATACACAAATAGGTGTTGTTTTTGTCAGAAAAACATAGCATAGCAACTCTTGTACAACCCTCGTATAGTGAACTTTTTTTTAGTATTTTTAAAATCACAATGGTCAGGAGTTAGTTAATAGTATGTTGTTGATGCACAATTTTTTTGAGAATTTTTTAATGAATATTTAATTTTTTAATGATTTTCAAAGTGGACATTTCCTGAAAAATAGAATTTTGGCCATGCTACCCCTACAAATTTGGAAACTAATTGAATTTATTTTTATTTATTTTTTATAATTTGTAGAATGGAGTCTAGTTTCTAAAAAAATAATTTATATGAAAAATCGATTAATGGTTAATTTATAACGAAAAAATTACCAAACACTGCTTTTTGGAAAAAAAGAGACATACAAATAAAATAAATTATAGACGAAAGGCTTAATATTTTCAAAAAGTGAAAAAAAATACATTGTTGGATAGCTAAGAGAGAACCCAACATTTCCCATGTGCTTGATTTTTTTGATATTGAACCACATGCAATCCTAATGATGAGCACGAACTCGATTATGTGAAATATGGAAGATTTTTTAAAAACACGTCTTTAGTCATTGGGAATGCCCTCCAAGCCTTTGGGTTGGTATTCCAAGGAAAATACCAAGCCGAAGGTTCGGGAATTCCCAAAGCAAGATATAACGTGCTCGTGGTATATTGTGCTCGTGTTATATCTTAGTTTGGACGTGTTTTATGAATGCATTTTTGGCATTTTGTGAATGCATTGATAAAACATGAACGTGTTATAGCGCGCTCGTGTGTTGGTCTACATTGAATTTTTTTCTTCTCTTTTTCTTATCTCTGTCCTCTTGTTATCTTTCAGGAAAACTATATACATTATATATAATTTGACATTATATATGGACATTTACTTTCTTATACTTTAAGTTATATTTCATGTATATACTTCCAGGATGTTTGAGAGTGGTTTCAGATCTCTATTAGTTATAATGCAAATTCTAGTTTTTGGAAGATCTTTAAAATTTCAGACTTAGTCAAATTTCAGTAATCAGGAGGTCAGATTTTAGTAGTCAACAAGTTCTATCATATTTCTCTCTCACTCTCTCCTTCTCTCTACTCTTTATGTCTCCACTCCCTCTCTCTCTCCCTTCCTCCCTCTCTGCGCTCTCTCTCTTCTACTTTTTGGAAGATCTCACAAATTTCAAACTTAGTCAAATTTTAGTAATCAGAAAATTGTATTATTTCTCTCTCTATATCACTCATTTTTATCCCTTACACTCTAGACCTCTCTCTCACTATCTCTATCCCTTTTTCTGACTCTCTCTCGATCTCCCTTGATCTCAATAAATCTCTCTCTGTATCTCTCTCTCAGTTTCCCTCTAATTCTCTCTACCTCACTTATCTCTCCCTCTCTCCCACCTTCCCTCTCTACTTATCTCTATCTCCCTCCCCCCCTCTCTCTCTCTACCTACCTAACTCTCCCTCCATCACACCCTACCACTCTCTATTTCTCTCTAGCTAACCTCTCTCTCACCTCCCTCTCTCTCCCTCCATACTTCTCTCTCCCTCCATACTTCTCTCTCCATCTCTTCTTCCCTATCTACTCTTTATCTCCCATCTCTCTTTACCTACCTCTACATCCATCAAACCTTACCACTCTCTCTACACCTCTCTCCCTCCCTCCCTCATTCCCTCTCTACTTCTCTCTATCTCACCTCTCTCTCTACCTCTCCTTCCATCTCTACTTATCTTTATCTCCTCTCTCCCTCTCTCTACCTACCTCTCCTTCAAACACTCTTTATTTCTCTCTATCTCACCGCTCTCTCCCTCACTACATCTCTCTCCCTCTCTCCCTCCCTCTCTACATATATATATCCCCTCTCCCTCTCTACCTAGCTCTCCATCCATCACAACCTACCACTCTCTCTCCATTACTCTCTATCTAACATCCCACTCTCTCCATCCATACCTCTCCATCTCCTTCCCTCTCTACTTTCTACCTCCCTAATCCTTTTCTACCTAATTCTCCATCCATCACTCCCTAACATGCTCTCTACACCTCTCTATACTACTTCTCTCCCTCCGTCCCTCCCTCCCTCATTCCCTCTCCACTCTCTCTCTACCTCTCCTTCCCTCTCTAATTATCTTTATCTCCCATATCCCTCTCTCTCTCTCACTATATTTCTCCCTCCCTACCTTTTCCCCTATCTACTCTCTATCTCCCTTCTCTCCACCTCTACCTCTCTCTATCACTCTCTCTCACTCCTCCCTTACTCTCTTTCTCTCTCACTCTCTCCTCTTTATCACACCATTCTCTCTTTCCGTCTTTGTAACTCTCCACTTCTCTATATGTCACCATTCACTCTCTACATATCTTTATCTCACCTATCCCTCTTTATCTCTCCCTTCCTCCCCTCTGTCACCCACCCTCCCTTTTTCCCTCTATCTCTATCTCTCTCTACTTCTCTATATCTCACCTATCCCTCTCTAGCTGCATATCCCTACATCACTCCCTACCACACTCTCTATTTTTCTCTATCTCACCTCTCTCCCACCTCCCTCTACTTCCCTCTCTACCTACCTCTCCATCCATCGCTCCCCACCACTCTCTCTATACCTCTCTATATCGATTCTCTCCCTCCCTTATTCTCTCTCTAGTTCTCTCTACCTCTTTTTCTTTCTCTAATTATCTTTATCTCCCCTATCCTTCTCTCTCTCACTAGATATCGCTCTCCCTACCTTTTCCCCTATCTACTCTCTATCTCCCCTCTCCCTCCCTCTACCTCTCTCTCTCACTCTCTATCACTCCTCCCTCACCCTCTTTCTCTCTCACTCTCTCCTCACTATCTCACCATTCTCTCTTTCCCTCTCTATAACTCTCTCCTCTATATATCACCATTATCTCTCTACTTATCTTTACCTAACATATCCCTCTTTACCTCTCCCTTACTCACCTCTCTCGCCCACCCTCCCTCCTTCCCTCTATCTCTATCTCTCTCTACTTCTCTCTATCTCACCTATCTCTCACCTCCCTATCTCTCCCTCCATACCTCTCGCTCCATCTATACTTCCTTATCTATGCTTTATCTCTCATGTATCTCTACCTCTCCTTCCCTCTCTACTTATCTTTATCTCCTCTTTCCCTCCCAACCTCTCTCTCTCTCCCCAATCCCTCCCTCCCCAATCCTTCCCTCCCCCTATTTCTCTCTCCCCCTATGAGGGTTGAGAGTGTAAGGTTTAGTGTTTAAGGTATAGGGTTGAGGTTACAGGATTAATTGTATAGGGAATAAGGTTTAGGGTTTAGGATATTAGCTATAAAGTTGAGGGTATATGGTATAGTGATGATGGATGAGGGTTTAGGGTTTAAGGTACAGGGTTGAGGGTTGAGGGTTGAAGGTTGAGGGTTGAGAGTTGAGGGTTGAGGGATAGTGTTTAGGGTTGAGGGTATAAGGTTAAGTGTATAGGGTATATGGATTATGGTTTAGGATATTGGGTATATAGTTGAGGGTATTGGATTGAGGATATTAGGTTTAGGTTTAAGGATTTATGTACAAGTTTAAGGGTTGAGGGTTGAAGTATAATGTTCAAGGTTAAGAGTATGAGATTAAGTGTATAGGGTATAGGGATTAGGGTTTAGGTTGTAGGGTTAAGGGTATAAGGTATAGGGTTAAGACCTGAGATTGTAGGGTTTTCTATTTAAGTATAGGGTATAAGGTTGAGGATGTAGGGTAAAGAGATGAGGCTTGAGGGTTGAGGGATAGTGTTCAAGGTTGAGGGTATAGGGATTAGGGTTTAGAATAATGGGTATAGGGTTGAGGGTATTGGGTTTCAGATTGAGGTTTAGGGTTTAGGGTTTATTGTACAAGGTTGAATGTAGGGTTTAGGGTTTAAATATAGGGTTGGGGGATGATGTTCAAGGCTTAGGTTAGAAGGTTGAGAATATAGGGTATACGAATGAGGGTTGAAGGTGTAGGGTTGAGGTATAGTGTTCAAGGTTGGGGGTGTAGGGTTAACTGTATAGAGTATAGGGATTGGGGATTAGAATATTCAGTATAGGGTTGAGGGTATTGGGTTTAGGGTTGAAGGTTTAAGGTTTAGGGTACAAGGTTTAATGTAGGATTTAGTGTTTAATTATAGGGTTTAGGGTATAGGGTATAGGGATGAGGATTGAGAGTGTAGGGTTTATGGTTTAAGGTATAGGGTTGAAGGTATAAGGTTAAGTTTATAGGGTATAGGGATTAGGGTTTAGGATATTAGGTATAGAGTTGATGGAATTGGGTTGAAGGTTTAAGGTTAAGTTTATAGGGTATAGGGATTAGAGTTTAGGGGAGAGAGAGAGAGACCTGAGAGAGGGTGAAATTGGCAACCTAACTTGCCCTGTTTGAAAAAATGGGTCCAAGAAATGGGGTCTCTCAGTGATTTACATCATCGAGAGACCCCATTTCTTGGACCCATTTTTTCAAACAGGCCACTACATTTCCAATTTCACTAAATTGGTAAGCTAGTGGGTCCAATAGCTTGCCCATTTGGTGAAATTAGCAACCTAACTTGTCCCGTTTGAAAAAATGGGTCCAAGAAATGGGGTCTCCCGATGATGTAAATCACTTGGAGACCCCATTTCTTGGACCCATTTTTTTTCAAATAGGCCACTACATTACTAATTTCACTGAATTGGCAAGCTAGTGGGCCCACTAGCTTGGCAATTCGATGAAATTGGCAACCTAACTTGTTTGTTTGAAAAAATGTGTCCAAGAAATGCGGTCTCTCGGTGATGTAAATCATTGAGAGACCCCATTTCTTGGACCCATTTTTTCAAACAAACCACTACATTTCCAATTTCACTAAATTGGCAAACTAGTGGGCCCACTAGCCTGCAAATTTGGTGAAATTGGCAACCTAACTTGTCTTGTTTGAAAAAATGGGTCCAAGAAATGCATCACCGGGAGACCCCATTTCTCAGACCCATTTTTCAAACAGGCCACGACATTGCCAATTTCACTGAATTAGCAAGCTGGTGGGCCCACTAGCTTGGCAATTCAGTGAAATTGGTAACCTAACTTGCCTATTTCAATAAATGGGCCCAAGAAATGGGGTCTACCAGTGATTTACACCACCGAGAGACCCCATTTCTTGGACCCATTTTTTCAAACAAGCCACACCATTTCCAATTTCACTAAATTGGCAAGCTAGTGGGCCCACTAGTTTTCCAATTTGGTGAAATTGACAACCTAACTTGTCTTGTTTGAAAAAATGGGTCCAAGAAATGGGGTCTCTTGGTGATTTACATCATTGGGAGACCCCATTTCTTGGAACTATTTTTTTCAAACAGGCCACTACATTACCAATTTCACTGAATTGGCTAGCTAGTGGGCCCACTAGCTTGGCAATTCAGTGAATTTGACAACCTAACTTGCCTGTTTGAAAAAATGGGTCCAAGAAATGGGGTCTCTCAATGATGTAAATCACTAAGAGACCCCATTTCTAGGACCCATTTTTTCAAATAGGCCACTACATTTCCAATTCCACTAAATTGGCAAGCTAGTGGGCCCAATAGCTTGCAAATTTGGTGAAATTATCACCGAGAGACCCCATTTCCTGGATCCATTTTTACAAATGGGCCACTACATTGCCAATTTCATTGAATTAGCAAGCCAATGGGCTCACTGGCTTGGCAATTCATTGAAATTGACAACGTAACTTGCCTATTTGAAGAAATGGGCCAAAGAAATGGGGTCTCCAGTGATTTACATCACTAAGAGACCCCATTTCTTGGACCCATTTTTTCAAACAGGCCACTACATTTCCAATTTCACTGAATTAGCAAGCTAGTGGGCCCACTAAGTTGCCAATTTGGTGAAATTGATAACCTAACTTGTCCTATTTGAAAAAATGGGTTCTCCGGTGATTTGGTGATGTAAATCACCGAGAGACCCCATTTCTTGGACCCATTTTTTCAAATAGACCACTACATCGCTAGTTTCACCGAATTGGAAAGCTATTGGGCCCACTAGCTTGGCAATTTGATGAAATTAGAAAACCTAACTTGCTTATTTGAAAAAATGGGTCCAAGAAATAGGGTCTCTCGGTGATTTAAATCACTGAGAGACCCTATTTCTTGGGCCTATTTTTTCAAATAGGCCATTACGTTCCCAATTTCATTGAATTGGAAAGCTAGGGTAGAGGTTTTAAGGGTTAATGGTAGAGGGTAGAGGGTTAAGGGTAGAGGGGAGAGAGATAGAAGGAGTGAGTGAGCGAGAGAGAGATACTTGGGAGAGGGAGAGGGGATAGGAGGGAGAGACTTGAAAGAAAGAGAAAGATGGAGGGAGTGGGAGAGAGATAGAGGATAGAGGGTTTAAGGGTTAAGTGTTTAGGGTTTACGGTTAAGGGTAGAGGTAGAGAATTAAGAGTTTAAGGGTAAAGGGTAGATGGTAGAGGATTAAGGATAGAGGAGAGAGATATAGAAAAAGTGAGTGAGGGAGAGAGAGAGAGACTTGAGAGAGGGAGAGAGTAGGAGAGAGATACTTGAGAGACAGAGATTTATGGAGTGGGAGAGAGATAAAGGGTTTAAGGGTTTAAGGGTAAATTTTTTAGGGTTTATGTTTAATGGTAGAGGGGAGAGAGATAGAGGGAGTGACTGAGAGAGAGACCTAAGAGCGCAAGAGGGGGTAGGAGGAAGATGGTTGAGAGAGAGAGAGAGTAAGGGAGGGAGTGGGAGAGATATAGAGGGAGGGAGCATTAAGGGTAGAGGGTAGACATTTGAAGGGTTAAGGGTTAAGGGTAGAGGGTAGAGGGTTTGGGGTAGAGGGGAGAGAGATAGATGGAGTGAGTGAGAGAAAGAGAACTAAGAGAGGGAGAGGTAGTAGGAGGGAGAGACTTAAGAGAGAGAGGGATGGAGTGGGAGAGAGATAGAGGGAGTGAGTGAGAGAGATACTTGAGAGAGGGAGAGGAGGTAGGAGGGAGATACTTGAGATTGTAGGTTTTTCCATCTCAAGTCCACAATACCTTAACCATCTCCCCTCTACCATTAACCCTATACCTTTAGGATTAAGGGTAGAGGGGAGAGAGATAGAGGGATTGAGTGAGATTGTAGGGAGGTAGAGACTTGATATTATAGGGAACTTCCATTTAAACCTTCTACCCTATACCTTATACCCTCAACCCTATACTTAAATGGAAAACCCTACAATCTCAAGTCTCTCCCTCCTACCTCCTCTCCCTCTCTCAAGTCTCTCTCACTCACTCCCTCTACTTCTCTCTATCTCACCTCTCTCTACCTCTCCTTCCATATCTACTTATCTTTATCTCCTCTCTCCCTCTCTCTACCTACCTCTCCTTCAAACACTCTTTATTTCTCTCTATCTCACCTCTCTCTCCCTCACTACATCTCCCTCCCTCTCTCCCTCCCTCTCTACATATATATCCCCTCTCCCTCTCTACCTGGCTCTCCATCCATCACTCCTCCATCATGCTCCTAAAATTCTCTACCTCTATGATTCTCTCCCTCCCTCCCTCATTCCCTCTCTACTCTCTCTCTACCTCTCCTTCCCTCTCTAATTATCTTTATCTCCCCTATCCCTCTCTCTCTCCACTAGATGTCTCCCTCCCTACCTTTTCCCTATCTACTCTCTATCTCTCCTCTCCCTCCCTCTACCTCTCTCTCTCTCTCTCTCTCTCACTCCTCCTCTTATCTTTCTCTCACTCTATCTCCTCTTTATCTCACCATTCTCTCTTTCCCTCTTTGTAGCTCACCACTTCTCCATATGTCACCATTCTCTCTCCATATATTTATCTCACCTATCCCTCTTTACCTCTCCCTTACTCCCCTCTCTCACCCACCCTCCCTCCTTCCCTCTATCTCTATCTCTCTCTACTTCTCTCTATCTCACCTATCCCTCTCTAGCTACATATCCCTCCATCACTCCCTACAACACTCTCTTTATTTCTCTCACCTCCCTCTCTTTCCCTCCATACCTCTCCCTCTACTTACCTCTCTAGTCTCTATCTCCCTAATACCTCTATACCTACCTCTCCATCCATCACTCCCCACCACTCTCTCTATACCTCTCTATACCGATTCTCTCCCTCCCTTATTCTCTCTCTACTTCTCTTTACCTCTTTGTCTTTCTCTAAATATCATTATCTCCCCGAGCCCTCTCTCTCTCTCTCTAGATATCTCTCTCCCTAACTTTTCCCCTATCCACTCTCTATCTCTCCTCTCCCTCCATCTACCTCTCTCTCTCAATCTCTCTCACTCCTCCCCCACCCTCTTTCTCTCTCACTCTCTCCTCTCTATCTCACCATTCTCTCTTTCCCTCTCTATAACTCTCTCCTTCTCTATATGGTGCAGGAGCACCTAGAAGAATACCTAGGAAACACTAGGAATAGGAAATTTTTGTTAATTTTTGTTTTAATGTGATAAGGTCATGCTGACCATTGCAATTGAGTGAGACCTACAATGTCCTGGTCAGGAGCTATCGGGAGTGGCAAAGTTTAGGAGTTTAGATACTCACTTTGTTAGTTTCTAGGAAATTGGCAAAGGTGGCAAAATGGAACATTTTGCATTTTTGCCACCTTGTAACTAACATGTATGACCAATGATCTTATAACGACTTTGAGAAACCTATTTAAGTATTACTATACTTATAGTAGTAGTGGGGTCATTTATTCATGAAAGAAGACCTTTCCTAGGGGAGCTAAATAGTGCCCAACTAGGAAAGTCAAGGGGTGTGAAGCACCTAACTTGCAGGGGAGACCTCTCCATGCTAAACCCCATGGTAGAAAGGTGGAGGGAGGCCCTATAGAGGTTTGGTATCAATTAAGAGGCTACACCAATCAGTTTTATGGAAGAACTAAATAACAGTTCCCGGGATGGTCAGAAAATGGCTCTAAAAGGCCTAAATTTGCTAACTTGGAAGGTCTGACCTGTGTATAGACAGTCAAGGGATAAGACTTTGAAAAAATTGAGGTGGTAGACATCAGGGTTGAGAATCCATAGAAAATATTCAGAGTTCTTTGGAGAACTTGGTAAGTTACCTCATTTCCTCGAAGCAAAGACCTATTTTGGAGGCCTAGAATTAGGGAACTAAAACCCTAGGTGAGGGTTTGATGAAAGCGATGGAGAGTTGAAGTTTGATGATTTTCCAAGGACCTTAGAAAGATGCTATGAATCCATTGAAAACACATCTATACCCATGCAACAACCTAATGGAGTGTTGAGATTGTTTGACATTTAGGGAAGATTAAGGGTCAAGGGTGAGATAGTAGCAAAGCGCCAAGTTTGGCTTGGTAGTTGTTTGGTAGTTGTGAACTTGGATGAAAGTGGGGATGGCTAGTAGAAGTATGGGTACCTATACCTGAGATAGGAACTATAGGTGAAGGTAGTGGAGAGTGCCACCATAGGGGATTACCAAGGTGAGACCCAGAGCATGGAACAGTGAGTGTTCCATCCAACCCCAACTTACATCAGATCATAGCAAGTGAAAGGTTTGGGATAGTGATTTGTATGTAAGAGGTTGAATCAAGTGGTTCCAACACCATGGTGACCAATGCAGAATTGGAAAGAGACCTGACGGAGCAACACGAGAAGAACAAGCAACTTGGAATGACAGTTGAAGAGATGAAGCAAAGGTTAGAAGAGGTGGTAGAGGCTGCAAGCAAGATGAAGGTACATCTAGCAGTGGTTAGAGACAAGGGTGTGGATCAGGTTGAGGAGGAAATTGAACCAAACCCTGATCCCCCACTAAATGAGGAACCCTTCCTCAAGGCATTGAAGGCATTTCCATATTCACAGGTAGAATGGATGCAGAGTTGGTTATGGAGTGGATAGAAGGAATGGAGAATCAATTTGAGTGTGATGGAGTGACTGAGGCACAAAAGGTGAAGATAGCAAAATCAAGGCTAAGGGGACAAGCACTGACTTGGTGGAAGTTCCTGCAAGAAGAAAGGGAGAATGAAGGCAAGAAACACATTTCAAGTTGGAAAGTTATGGTGGCTAAAGTGAAGGCGTATTACCTACCTAAAGACTATGAGGTCCAATTGCATAAGAAGAGGCAAACTCTTAGGCAAAGAGACCTAGATGTAGCTACCTACACCGAGGAGTTCCAAAAACTGTCTTAGGTCTAGGGTGCAAGAAGTGGAAAGCATCAAGGTGGCGAGGTGTCTAAATGGCCTCAAATGGAACATCCAAGAAGATTCGAGTCTCTTTACCCTCACTGATCTCCATAGTTGTTTTCAGATGGCCTTTAAAGTGGAGAAGCTGAAAAAGAAACAAGATTCCAATTCTAAAGGCAGAGGCAAAGGTAGAGAACAAATAGATCAAAGAGGGCAAAGGGGTGGCTACCAAGGTAGAGGCAATGACCAAAGAAACCAAGGAGAGTCTAAATCCATAGATCATGGCAATGAAACACCTTCTAGAGGAGGGTATAATAGAGGTAGAGGTTCTCAAGGAGGATCCACTAGAGGAAGAGGAGCAGAAAGGAGAAATTCCTATTTTGAAAACATGAAATGCTACCATTGTGGCCAAGTTGGACATCCAGCCTATAGGTGCCCGGAGAAAGAATCATCTTCATCTAGCAATGAGAAGAGAGTGGCTTATGCACAAGAGGACACCATGAGTCCTAAGTCAACTGAGGTCAGTCACATTGAATCTAAGATGGGAGAGAGTTTGACTTTTAGAAGAGCCTTGATCAAACAACCGATCAGGGAGGAACCAAGACAAAGGAGAGCTCTATTTAGGGTAAGGTGAAAGATACTTGGTAAAGTGAGAAAGGTCATAGTAGATTCAGGCTCAACAAACAACATCATATCAGAGGAGGCAGTAATGAAACTGAAATTGGAGAAGGTACCCCACACTAACCCCTACAAGGCCACATGGCTTAACAAAGGGAAAAGTGTTTTAGTGAATGAGCAAGTAACGGTGGAGTTTTCCATTGGAGGGTACAAGGACAAGTTATTTTGTGATGTCTTACCCATGGATGCATGTCATCTATTGTTGGGCAGACCATGGCAATATGACAGGAGTGCCATGTATGATGGAAAAGAGAATACAATCTCATTTAAGAAGGATGGAAAGACTTTTAAGTTGCAGTCATTGTCAGAAGAGGATGAAGGATAGTCCAAGACACCAAGTGTTCTACTAAGTAGTGGAAAATAGTTTCTCAACACCCTACATGAAGGTATAGAAGGATATGTGGTATTGTTGCAATCCAAGGAGGAAGTTAAGACTGAAAAACTAGTCATACCCGAAGCAGTCCAGAATTTGCTTGAAAAGTATAAAGACATAGTGAGCGATGGTACACGTGCAACTTTACCCCCTAAAAGGGCTATTAGTCATCATATTGACTTAATACCTAGAGCATCCTTTCCTAACAAAGCAGCATATAAGCTTACACCAGATCAGAATTTGGAAGTGGCTAGACAAGTGCAAGAGTTGTTGGATCAAAAATTGATTCAAAAGAGCATCAACCCATGTGCAGTACCCGTGGTCTTGGCAACCAAGAAGGGAGGAAAATCAAGATTATGTACTGATTCTAGAGCAATAAATAGAATCACAATCAAGTATAGGTTCCCTATTCCTAGAATTGAAGACTTAATGGATTGTCTTGGAGGAGTTTAGTATTACACCAAGTTGGATCTCAAAAGTGGATACCATCAGATCAGAATGAAGGATGGTGATGAGTGGAAGACAACATTTAAGACAAACGATGGGTTATATGAATGGAGAGTGATTGCTTTTGGTCTCTCCAATGCCCCTAGCACATTCATGAGGCTCATGAATGAAGTACTCAAGGAATTCACAGGGATATTTGTGGTGGTATACCTTGATGACATCCTCATATTTAGCAAGACAATAGAAGAGCATTTGAAACATGTGGAGTTGGTTCTTAGAAGGTTGCAAGAGGAGAAGTTGGCAATCAATCTAGAGAAGTGTGAGTTCTTTAAATAAGAGCTTGTATATTTGGGCTTTGTAGTGTCCAAAGGATCATTGAAGATGGATCCAAGCAAGGTGGAAGCAATCCTAAATTGGCCTACACCAACCACAAGGAATGAGGTAAGAAGTTTCCATGGATTGGCTCAATTCTATAGAAAATTCATAACGAACTTTAGTGGTATTTGTGCACCTGTCCTAGATACAATCAAAGGTGGTCTGAAAACCAAGTTTAAGTGGACATAAGAAGCTGAGAAGGGGTTTGAGAAACTGAAAGAAGAAGTGACAACTCAACCTATACTCTTATTACCTAGTTTTGACAAGTTGTTCACTATGGAATGTGATGCTAGTGGAGTGGCAGCAGGTGGAGTGTTAACTCAAGAGGGCAGGCCTATAGCCTTCTTTAATGAGAAGATCAATGAAGCAAAGAAGAAGTATTCAACTTATGACTTAGAACTTTATGCTTTGGTTCAGTCACTTAGGAAGTGGAGGCATTACCTTCTACCTAAGGAGTTTGTGGTCTTTACAGACAATCAGGCACTTAGCTATATCAACAGCCAAGAGAAGTTGAGCAATAGACACTTGAAGTGGATGGAATACATCCAAGCACAAGAAGGGGCAGATGAATAAGGTAGCAGATGCATTGAGCAAGAGGTTGTTGATAGTACAAGAGATACAAGTGAGGAGCATAGGGATTGAAATCTTTAAAGATCTCTATGGAGAGGATGAAGATTTCTCAGAAGCCTATAAGGTATGTTTTGACTTTCAGAATAATTTTCATAGTCAAAATGCTGAGTATACATTGCAAAGTGGATTATTGTTTAAAGGGAATCAGTTGTGTGTTCCAAAAGGTTCAATGAGATAAAACCTCATTCAAGAGAAGCATAATGGCAGTCTTAGTGGACATTTTGGCATCAACAAGACTTTAGAACCAATACAAAGGTTTTACTATTGGCCTAAATTGGCAAGAGATGTTAGAAATTATGTGGAACAATATGTTGTGTGTATGAAAGCTAAGGGAGGAGCTAGTAATTCTAGTCTTTATCAACCCCTACCCATTCCTAACAGACCATGGGAGTGTGTGAGTATGGATTTTGTGGTAGGACTCCCTAAGACCAAGACTGGTTTTGATAGTGTATATGTAGTGGTGGACAGATTTAGCAAAATGAGTCATTTTATCCCTTGTAAATCCATTCATGATGCTAGCTACATAACTCATCTTTTCTTTAAGGAGGTTGTAAGGATTCATGGCTTACCTTTAAGCATTGTTTCAGATAGGGATGTTAAGTTCATGAGTCATTTTTGGAAGACTCTATGGAGTAGATTGGGTACCAACTTGTCATTTGGATCATCTTACCATCCTCAAACCAATGGTCAAACAGAGGTGGTTAACAGGGTGTTGGGTAATCCTCTTAGGTTACTAACCAAGGAATATGGAAAGACATGGGAGATGGTCATCTCACAAGCTGAGTATGCCTATAATGATAGTGTCAATCGGACCATAGGGAAGAGTCCTTTTGAGGTTGTGTATCGAATGCACCCAAGAGGTATTTGTGAGCTCAGGTATTTAGGATCCATGGAGAATAGGATTGGACATGCTGAAGACTTCACTCACACCATGAAAGAGATTCAGGAGCAGGTAAACAGGACAGTCACCGAGGCTACACAAAAGTTGAAGGAGAAGGCAGATTTGTCAAGGAAAGATGTGCAATTTGCAGTAGGAGAATTTGTCATAGTTCACCCTAAAATATCAAGGTTGCAGAAGGGAATTTCAACCAAGCTGCAAATGAAGAGAATAGGACCATGCAAGATATTGGCCAAGTATGGCAAGAATGCATACAAGGTGGAGTTACCTTCTGACTTGGGAATTTCATGAGTTTTCAATGTTGTAGATTTGATCAAGTACAAGGGATCAGTCCAAGAGATGGATCCGAATAGTAGAGAGGTTTTCCAAGATGTCATTAACATGGCGCTACCTATTCCAGACAAGCTTCAGGTAGAAAAGATCTTGAAGTCAAGAGTGAAAAAGTCTACAAGGAAGAAAGTGTACATGGAACACCTTATCAAATGGAAGAACAAGCCTGAGTCTAAGGCTACATGGGTACAAGAGGATTAGTTCCAAAATAATGGCATAGACATGTCACTCATGTCTCCTTCCATTCCTTAGTGTTTCGCTGAGAGGGGGGGAGAATGGTGCAGGAGCACCTAGAAGAATACCTTGGAAACACTAGGAATAGGAAATTTTTGTTAATTTATGTTTTAATGTGATAAGGTCATGTTGACCATTGCAATTGAGTGAGAGACCTACAATGTCTTGGTCAGGAGCTATCAGAAGTGGAAAAGTTTAGGAGTTTAAATACTCACTTTTTTAGTTTCTAGGAAATTGGCAAAGGTGGCAAAATGGAGCATTTTGCATTTTTGCCACCTTGTAACTAACATGTACAACCAAGGAGGTTATAACCACTTTGGGAAACCTATTTAAGTATTGCCTTGACCTATGTGAAAGGTTGGAAGGCATTACAAGTTTTGTAGTTTGAGATTTTCATGAAGGACAAGCGAGGACAGTAGAAGATTCACTAATTTTTCTGTGTTTTGTTATTAGTGGTGTGTTAATGGCATAACCAGGATTTGTTATGTGTGTGGAATGTGATATAATTTTCTTCCAAGCATTGTTTGGGTCTTTAGGTAGTTGTTTCAGTGTTTAAAGCTTTCAATTTCAGTTCTCTAGTTTCTTGTTTTTTGGTAGTTCTGATTGGCAAACTGCAATAAATGGAGTTCTAGACCACTCTTCCCCTGTACCTGGTGTATGGGCTCTTGGAAATAGTGGCTAGGCTCCATGTCTATACTTATAGTAGTGGTATGAGTCATTAGGGGTTAGTTATTTATGAGATAAGACCTTTCCTAGGTGAGCTAAATAGTGCCCGGCTAGGAAAGTCAAGGGGTGTGAAGCACCTAACTTGTAGGGGAGACCTCTCCATGCTAAACCCTATGGTAGAAAGGTGGAAGCAGGCCATACAAAGGTCTGGTATCAATTAAGAGACTAAAGCAATCCATTTGATGGAAGAACTAAATAACAGTTCCCTGGATGGTCAGAAAATGGCTCTAAAAGGCCTAAATTTGCTAACTTGGAAGGTCTAACCTGTGTATGGACAGTCAAGGGATAAGAATTTGAAAAAATTGAGGTGTTAGAAATCAAGGTTGAGAATCCATTAAAAATATTTGGAGTTCTTTGGATAACTTGGTAAGTTACCTCATTTCCTTGAAGCAAAGACCTATTTTGGAGGCCTAGAATTAGGGAACTAAAACCCTAGGTGAGGGTTTGATGAAATCGATGGAGAGTTGAGGTTTTATGATTATCCAAGGACCTTAGAAAGATTTTATGAAGCCATTGAAAACATATCTATACCCCCGCAACAACCTAACGGAGTGTTGAGAGTGTTTGACCTTTAGGGAAGATTAAGGGTCAAGGGTGAGATAGTAGCAAAGCACCAAGATTGGCTTGGTAGTTGTGAACTTGGATGAAAGTGGGGATGGCCAGTAGAACCAGGGGTACGTATACCTAACATAATACCTATAGGTGAAGGTGGTGGGGAGTGCCACCATAGGGGATTGCCAAGGTGATACCCAGAGCATGCAACAGTGAGTGTTCCATCCAACCCTAGCTTACATCATTATATGTCACCATTCTCTATCTACTTATATTTATCTCACATATCCCTCTTTACCTCTCCCTTCCTCCCTCCTTCCCTCTATCTCTATCTCTCTCTACTTCTCTCTATCTCACATATCCCTCTCTACCTGCATATCCCTCTATCACTCCCTACCAAACTCTCTTTACTTCTCTCTATCTCACCTCTCTCTCACCTCCCTCTCTCTCCCTCCATACCTCTCCATCCATCTATACATCCTTATCTACTCTTTATTCCTCATGTATCTCTACCTCTCCTTCCCTCTCTACTTATCTTTATCTCCTCTTTCCCTCCCAACCTCTCTCTCTCTCCCCAATCCCTCCCTCCCCCTATTTCTCTCTCCCCCTATGAGGGTTGAGAGTGTAAGGTTTAGTGTTTAAGGTATATGGTTGAATTTATAGGGTTAATTGTATAGGGAATAAGGTTTAGGGTTTAGGATATTAGGTATAAAGTTGAGGGTATATGGTATAGGGATGATGGATGAGGGTTTAGGGTTTAAGGTATAGGGTTGAGGGTTGAGGGTTGAGGGATAGTGTTTAGGGTTGATGGTATAAGGTTAAGTGTATAGGGTATATGGATTATGGTTTAGGATATTGGGTATATATTTGAGGGTATTGGGTTGAGGATATTAGGTTTAGGGTTGATGGTTTAGGTTTTAGGATTTATGTACAAGTTTAAGGGTTGAGGGTTGAGGTATAATGTTCAGGGTTAAGGGTATGAGGTTAAGTGTATAGGGTATAGGGATTAGGGTTTAGGTTGTAGGGTTAAGGGTATAAGGTATAGGGTTAAGAATTGAGATTGTAGGGTTTTTTGTTTAACATTATTCCTGAACCCTAAACCCTAAACATTATCCTTGAACCCTTAACCCTATAATTAAACACTAAATCCTACATTAAACCTTATACCCTAAACCCAATACCCTCAACCCTATACTGAATATTCTAAACCCTAATCCCTATACTCTATACAGTTAACCCTACACCCCCAGCCTTGAACACTATACCTCAACCCTCATCCTTATACCCTATACCCTCAACCTTATAATCTAAGCCCTGAAAATCATCCCCCAACCCTATACTTAAACCCTAAACCCTAAATTCAACCTTGTACACTAAACCCTAAACCCTAAACCTCAATATGAAACCCAATACACTCAACCCTATACCCATTATTCTAAACCTTAATTCGTATACCCTATACACTTAGCCCTATACCCTCAACCCTATACCCATTATTCTAAACCCTAATCCTTATTCCCTATACACTTAGCCCTATACCCTCAACCTTGAAGACTATCCCTCAACCCTCAACCCTATAGCTTAAACCCTAAACCCTACACCCTCAAGCCTCATCTCTTTACCCTGCACCCTTAACCTTATACCCTAAACCATAAACGTTATCCCTCAACCCTATACTTAAATGGAAAACCCTACAATCTCAAGTCTCTCCCTCCTACCTCCTCTCCCTCTTTCAAGTCTCTCTCTCACTCACTCCGTCTATCTCTATCCCACTCCCTCCCTCTCTCTCTCTTAAGTCTCTCTCTCCTACTGCCTCTCCCTCTCTTAGGTCTCTCTCTCTCACTCACTCCCTCTATCTCTCTCCCCTCTACCCTTAACCCTAAATCTTAAACCCTTACCCTTAAACCCTCTACCCTATACCCATAACCCTCCCTCCCTCTATCCCTCTCCCACTCCCTCCCTCCCTCTATCTCTCTCAACCCTCTCCCTCCATCTGTCTCTCTTAAGTCTCTCTCTCCTACCCCCTCTCCCTCTCTCAGCTCTCTCTCTCTCTCTCACTCCCTCTATCTCTCTCCCCTCTACCCTAAACCCTCTACCCTTAACCCTTAAAACCTAAATCCTTAAACCCTTAACCCTATACCCTTAGCCCTTAACCCTTAAAATATCTACCCTCTACCCTTAACCCTCCTGTTAGAACTGAAATTTCCCACAAAAAACTCCCTAGATTTTCCTATTTATTTTCCATAGAAATCCATCAAAACCGTAGGAAATTTCTACTCATGCCTTGCATTTTCATTATCTATCCCATAAAATCATTAAACCATTTTCTATACCTTGCCCCCATTTATTTTCTTATATTTCACTACCTTCTTATGAAAAATTCAGCTTTACCACCATTTAAAAGGGCCAAAAATAATTTCTAAACCTTACCACATCTTTAAAATTCATTATAGGAGCTTTTACCACTTTACCATGGCCTCCCACAAAGAGGCCTGTGGTATTGCGGTGGCGGTTAGCAGGCTGGCATTATATGTCTACCGCGCTACTGCACATGGTCTAAGCATAGACCGTGGTGGCCGCGGTAGCAGTCAACAGACGGCCAGGTGATGGTTAAGGAAGTCTATCGTGGTACCGCTGGTGGCCAAGCTAGTGACCGCAGTAGTGCAGTAAGAGGCTAAGGGAACAGTCAATGGAACAGTGAAAACATATACCACGATACCGCAGAGGGTCTGAATGCAGACTATGGTAACGTGGTAACAGTGATGGAAGTGATGGAAATAGCGGTTAGCGGTTACCGCTATACTGCACACAGTCGATATGTTGACCGTGGTAGCGCGGTAAATGACTATGATGACTACAATGGTCAAAATGGGGTCGGGAACTGCCATACCGTGGGAGAAAAGTGAAAACCTATGGTAGAGCAGTAAATATAAAAGATCGCAGTAAAATTCAAAATTTAAAAGGCAGGAAAAGGTATAAACGTGAAATTAAAAGCCCGACTATAGTTTAAAAAATTAATTTGCCGACAAGGAAATTAATTAAAATGTTTTATTTTAAACTATGAAAAATGTAAACGACCATAACCACAAAATGAAGGGTCGTGACCCATGATCTGAAATGTATAAGTATTTGTAAAATTTTGAAGGAAAAATAAAAATAAAAATTAGGAAGAGGAATATTGCTGCAAGTATTTTCAGAATGATATTCAAGGAGACTATGATGCATGTATAAATTTTGAAGGATCATATGAATAAAATTTAATGTTGTGACACTATTCTGGTATCAATTACTTGTTGAAATTAATTGGAATATTATCAAGTTGTCTCCAAGGTTGATGTTTCTTTATTATTTAAATTGACATATCAAGTATATTCTCAGTTTATCAAATACACATTTGTTGTATTTGTGTGATGTGATTGGTTGGTTCTTTCAAGCAAAGATTAATTCCTTCAAGTCATTCACAGTAATCTGGATATTATCATTTGGATCATTAAGAAGAGTTTGATAATTACATCCTTGCATGTTTATACAAGTTATAGACTAAATACCATATGCCAAATAATTAGAATCCCTACCAGATAGAAACCCTTCTTTTAAAGCTTTCATTTGACTCCGTTTTACCCAAGAAGGCACTGGTCTCCCCTATTTAGATTACATCAGATCTATCCATTCCATTTGACATCTTTTAATTAAACATATTAATTCATACCAAGTTAGGATCATATTCTTTCCACTATCAAATTGCCATTTGTGGATAGTTAGATCAAGTAGGAAAAGTAAAATTCAAAATTTGTATCACTCATATAGGTGCACCCGCCTAGGTCTAGCAAAGCCTTAAGAGTAGAGGGTTCAACCATATAGGTTGGCCTTGTTAGTTGACCAACAATGTATTGAGAGTTTGGCAGCCTCTCATGGTTCATTGAAACCA